>VZRU01015088.1:0-119710 GCA_013398155.1 Pedionomus torquatus
TTTGCGGGTGAAGGCTGCCGGGAGGAAAGCATAGGGTATTTGGTGGTCATTGTATAACAGGGAAAGTCAGGCTACTAGAGTAGTTCTGGGTAGAATTTTTTTATAGGTTATGTATAAATATGTCAGGACCCCTCCTCACTAATTTCTTTATTTCTTAAGTTGACTTAATGGGGATCTTTATTCCCAGTGTCACTCATTCCGTCCTACTGGTTTTGATAATTGTAGGCTCATAATGCTTTTGAAGGATTTCTTCTTTTAATGTTTCTCTTTCTCTTTTTCCTGGAGGTCTTGAGAGGGGAAATGTCACTGCTAATTCCATGTGAGATTCCACTTGTTGACAAGTAGTCTGCTCTTTGCCTGTTGCGGGCAGTGCTGGAAGGGATCCATTAGGAGAGCTGAAGATACTGAAGGGACAGGCAAAGGGATTGGATGACTCTTATCTCTCTCCTGACCAGAGCACTCACCTGTTACTACTTTACTAGTTGGAGTCTTAGCTCTGGTTGGCTCCCTTGCTACAAAGAAAGGGACGAGAGAAAAGAATGGTTGAGTCTTGGGAAGGATTCTAGTCAAAGTATGTTGTAGTGTCTCCTTAAAGGAGCCTCTCTTGATCAACACTAAGGCAACTCTTGCATGTGGAGCCCAATTGGTTTAAGTGGGAGAACTTTAGCCTGAATTTGAGTGCACACCTAACCCACCCTCCACTGTTTCTTTTGCACCCAGGGTCAGCATTGGCTAAGGAGGTGACATTTGATCCAAACTGTAAGAGTTGTGCTGGGGCCTGGCATCCATTAGATGGTAAGCATGCCTTGGATTCTATCTCTCACCCCAAACTGTCTCGAGGTGTAAACCAGACATAAGGTTTTGGTTTTGCTGCCTTCTGTTCCCCACACTGTGCATTCTCAAGGTACCTCTGTAAGGGAAGGTCTGTGTGTTAGCGTGTTTCTGTTTTCTAGCTATGGGCCTGAAAGTCGTGGATGTCTGTATCCTAATGAAGCCCCGTGCCCCAGAGCCAAAACTCTGAACTGGCAAGGGAGGAGGATGCAGTCAGGGTAATGTGCAGGATCATGCCCCAGGAGTTGAGGGCAGTGGGAACTGAGAATGAATAATAAAACTGAAGCCCGTTTGGGATGTGCTGCTTAGGAAAGAATGGTGGGAGCTGGAAGGAGCAGGCAGAGCAGCAGGAAGGGCAGGAGGGACCCCTACCAGGATGTGATGGTGTCAAGGACACAGTAGAAGGGGGAGAAGAAACAGATGAGGCTGGGGCGGCAGATAAAGAGCTGGGACTTGGAGACATCCTTGTCAGTGGAACTTCTGGGCTGCTGGTAGGGCTGGCCTCTTTTAGGACAGAGGTGCTGCTGGATGTGGCCGGGGTGCTCTTCTGTGTGACCAGATGTTGCACAGCCTGTGACTCTGTTGGTCTTCTGTGGGTGACAACTACAGAGAGAAAAGCACATATTGATCAAGGGTTGCAGGACAAGAGGGGAAGACAAAGGATCTGGGAATTCCAAGACAGAAGCCCCAGGGTATGAGTGGGGTAAGAAAGGCAGGATTGGACTGAGTCTACCTAGGCAAGAGGGAGAAAATGCGTGCTCCCCTAAAAATATTGGGCAAGAACAGTACATGAACTGTGCCCTCTGACAATTCAGCACCCTCTGCTTCTTCCTGGAGTTCCTAAGGGAAGAAGAGCCTCTCTGGATGTGCATGTCTCCCCTCCAAGGTGTTCCAGACTGGGCAGGAATACCCTCTGGGAGAGCTGGGGTAAGTGGAGCAGTCTTAGGCCCAGGCAATCTCTCAGCTCCCTCTTACTCACCTACTGGAACCTGGTGGTGCAGATTGGCTGCTTGTGTTCCCTCACTCTATGTAATGGATATTAGTAATTGTTGCGAGCTGGTAAGTTTCCTAGTTAAAGTGGATTGTAGTACTTCCTCAGAGGAAGCTGTAATTGGCCATTACAAGAAGACCCAGATGCATACAGCCCAACAGTACTTTGTGGGAGATGTATGGGTTGGGAAAGAATCTATACCTGCCCTCCTACTACACTAGACTTTACCCTACGCTGTCGCAGCCTCTGGTTTTGGTTGCTAACCTAGCAAATCAAGTTGTCATACAGTCTCAAAGGAGACTGTCCTTGCTGGCATATGGAGTACCTGACATCCTAAAGTGTAATTTCCTTTTTACAATATTTTTTTTGGGGGAAAATTTGTTACAATGTCTAGAGGGGACACGTGCCATCTGTGACTTTTCAAGAACTCACATGGAACCGTAGAGAGATTTTGCTTAAATTTTGCTTAAAAGAAAGTATAGACTATGGCCTCAAAGAGAAATGTTAGGTTTAAGATTGTATTTAGAAGTCAGATTCTTGCCCCATTGGCAAGAAACAAAAATTTCCATTTTTGTCACACTTCTTTAGTTATCTATTCCTTTCCTATGTATTTGCAGTGTTAAGATAACTAGTGAGGATGCTTGGGTTTTTTATAAGGAATACATTGACATACATCTTGTGAGTGGTGGCTTCACCTGGCAGATATCAAGAAGTGATATTTACCTACTGTTGTTAGTTCAGGCTCACTGAAAGTTGTGATCTGAGATGTGGCTTGAGTAGATATTGAAGTGGTTGGCATCTCCTCTTTGGTAGTGGTCTTGAAGGGTGGTATGGTGAACCTTACTTTTTCCGTCTCTATTGAAGTAGCAGTTGATGAGGCAACAGGTGTAGGCTTTGATTTAGTCATCATGGTTCTTTTTCTTGTGGTAGTTATGGAAGGGGTAGTGACAGTTGTAGTCATGTTTGGTGTGGTAAAAATTGATGTTGTATGTTCTTTTGGAGTAAAGGTAAATAAATAATGTGAGTAATCAATTAATTGAATAATTGAAAATAAGAAAACCATGAAGAAGCTAACCATATTCCAGAGACCTAGTTATCACCCTTGATCTTTTGAATACTTTCTGTGTAATTGGTTGTATTCATATTCTTATAAGCTTGCCAAATCTTTTTCTACTTGTGTGTGTTTTCTGTTGTCTCATATCCTTCTTTGTTCTGATTTTCTGTATTTTTTCCTGTATTAAATTGTTTTTTATATAATTTTTAAAGAAGTTAGCTTTTTTTTGTCACTTATTGGCTAAAATCTGTATGGACTTTGCCCAAATGCCAATTTCATTGGCTACTCTTATGTTCCAAATGAACCACACTTTCAGCTTTCCACAATTTTTATTACATAGCTAAATAACATCATACTATAGGACTTCCCTTGTCCCAGTGCATAAACCATCTATCACAGTGGCAGGCCTTGAATATGTGTTTTGACTCCTGTGGGACCTCTTTTTAACTTTGCTTTCCCTGATAGCCTGGGTCGAGGATGGCTTATTAGTTGAAGCACATGTTGGTGGGAAGCTACATATTTTTATGAGTCTCCATAAGCAATAGAATCAAACAGTAATTTATGTTGGAGGAGTCATCCACCTGAGAGCAGGACTTCAGAATCCTAGGCAAATACCTGTGTGATTCTGGTTTGTAGCTTGCTTATGTTATTTGGAGTTAATAGATTGGATGTTCCTTGAACATGACTGTATAACTAAACAGATGTAGAAAAAAAGTTGAAGCTGAGCTAATAAATCCACCTGGAGCAGAGCTGGTTTACTATTTGTAGAAATTCTAATGTGCTTCTCAGATTAGTTATGCAAGTATTTTTTGTTGTATTTTTAGCTTACGGTGTTTTCTTTCCATGCACTTCAAATCTAGACTTCAGAATATTTTTGGTTTAAAAACTCCTTTCTGGAAGCCTGTTTTACCTATTATATGTTTTGGAGTCACATTCTTGGGTGTTGAGACAGCTTGCAATGCTTTCCTAATAGAATGATATCTCAACTATGTGTAGAGTGGTTTTGCTATAATTTATTTTAGACAGTAACACTAAAAACCTACCAGTTGTTAACTTTATTGAGACAAGAGGTGATGCTGATGACATTCTTGGAACTGTGATTTTCGAAGTTATTGTTGGATTTATAGTCTCAGCTGATACAGTAGCTGCAGAAGAGGAAATACTGGGTACTGTTGGTAGGGTACTTGTGGTAGAGCTTCTTGTTACTTCAGGCTGTACTGTTGTTACTAAGAGAAAAAAATAAAGGATAAGAAATAGTTCTTGATAATCTATTTACAACATACTTACTTTTTTTTTTTAAGTAAAAACATTACCTTAATAAGTATTAGTAGTAACTATTATTAAAAACCAATGGTAAAACCCAACATTTGCGAGAAGTTATCCACCCTTTGCTGTTATGTGAAGTGAATACATTAAACAGGAATTCTTGCAAAAATTTACACATTTTTTGACATTATTTTAAAGTTAATTTGACATAAATACGCATAACAGCAGAGATGTAATTATATCTTATTCTTTACATAATGTTTTCTTAATACCATCTGTCTTTAGGGATTTTAATGGTCTAACAAATTTAAGATCAGTATATATAGATTCCTTTCCTGGACTGGGCTGTAGGGGTTTGGTATAATCGATCACAAATTTCCATGAAGTTCTTAAATTGTCAAAGTGTTATATGGCCAGTCACCACTAAAAACTGATGAAATTTTTGAGGGATTTTGTACATCATAGAATCATAGACTGGTTAGGGTTGGAAGGACCTTCAAAGGTCATCTAGTTCAACCCCACTGCAATGAGCAGGGATACCTTCAACTAGAGCAGGTTGCTCAAAGCCCTGTCCAGCTTGACATTGAATGTTTCCAGGTATGGGGCATCTGCCACCTTTCTGTGCAATTTCTTCATGTTTCACAACCCTCACTGTAAAAAATTTCTTCTTTATAGCTAGTCTGAATCTATCTACTATAGGCCCTACTAAGTCTGTCCCCATCTTTCTTATAAGACCCCTTCTAGTATTGAAAGGCTGCAATAAGTTCTCCCCTTTTTGCAAGGGGAGCCTTCTATTCTCCAGGCTGAACAAACCCAACTCTCTCAGCCTGTCCTCATAGGAGAGGTGTTCCATCCCTCTGATTGTTTTCATGGCCCTTCTCTGGATCCGCTCCAATAAGTCCATATCTTTCCTGTACTGAGAGCTCCAGAGATGGACACAGTACTCCGGGTGGGGTCTCACCAAAATGGAGTAGAGGGACAGAATCACCTCTCTTGACCTGCTGGCCACACTTCTTTTGATGCAGTCCAGCATACAGTTGGCTTCCTGGGCAGTGAGTGCACATTGTCATGTCATGTTCAGCTTTTCATCCACCACTCCCCTCAAGTCCTTCTTCGTAGGGCTGCTCTCAATGCCTTCACCCCCCAGCTTGTATTGATACTAAGGATTGCCCCAACCCAGCTTCAGGACCCTTGCACTTGGTGCAAGGTTCAGCCTTCTGAGATTCACATGGGCCCACTTCTTGAGCTTATGCAAGTCCCTCTGAATGGCATCCTGTCCTTCAGTTGTGTCAAGTTGTTGTCATCTGCAAATTTGCTGAGGGTGTGCTCTATCCCACTGTCCATCAGAGACAGGACAGAAGTCTTTATTCACTAACAGTGATATTTCATTACTGATATCTGGAAGTACCTAAGTATATAAACACTATTCTCTCAATATTTTTTTTTCTTTAATAAATAATTCTGGGGAAATTTTTGTGATAATTAAGACACCAAATTATTTGTCATCATCGCACCTTATGTATGTGAAACTAGTAATGCCACTAGATCACACAAAAAAGGATATTGCTTGTATCATAAACACATATCAAGACATATAACAGCGTATAAGTAATAGTTTGGTCAACTGTGTAAACTAACCTGTTGATGGTGAAGACATTTCTGGTGTGGTACTAGTGCTTTCATATCCTGTTGTGTAAAGGTAGAACAAGTCAAGTTTGTGAATGAAACCATATTAAAATATTCCAAATAAGGCAAGTTTCATATTGGATTCTAAGGACTGTTAGTGAGATAATCCTGAAAATGCTTAATATTACATATTTCAGTGGTAAACTTCACATCAAAGGACTTAACCAATGACAATCAACACATCTCATCATAAGAATGAACATGAGTAAGTTTTTACTACCTTTCTTAAGATTTTTATGCTTAAGGGCACCTCACTTTTCAGGGATAATGGAAACATGCTTTTTGTGTGTAAATTAAGTCCTTAGCTGAGATCCTAGTTACACACATTAGAATTCTGTAATCTGATAAAAATTGTCCTTGATGTTTTCTTACATCTGCATGAAAATCCAAGCTGTGCAGATAGAGTCTATCCAAAAAATTATTTAATAGGATTTTCATTATTATTTAGTAAGGTTTTCATTGAAGTAAACCATATAGTAATAAACCTTAAGTTAAAATAAGCTAAAAAAAAATCTGTAAAAAGAGATTTGCTAAGTAAAATCTATTAGCTAGGTCTGAGCCTATTCTATATTGCCTCTTTTTTTTATGAAAAGTATTGAACATATCCAAAACTCATGGCTTCACTGGGCCAGCTCCACATACAGGTAGAACACCAATACACTTTTGGGAAAATCCACATTTTGAAAAATATTCATATTTACAATAAACACAACTTTTCGTGTTGCTACCTAATGTCAGTCAGGTTCATACAGCTTCTACCCTACACTTCCTTAATACTTCTTTTAATGAGACGTTTTCATTCCTATATTTACCAACTCAAATTTTGCATACTATCAGTACAGTAATAGGTTTATTTTGAAGGAGAGATATGTTTGGATGGACACTATTATTACCATAGAATCACAGAATAGTTTGGGTTGGAAGGGACCTTTTAAAGCCCTTGGGTGTTTCCCAGGATGAGGCATCTACCACCTCTCTGGACAATCTCTTCCAGCCTTTTGCCATTAATTGAGAGGTACTAAAGAAAATACCTTATTTGAGAAAATGTAAATGTTTCAGTATTTTTTTCCAGTTACTGTAGAGAAAGAGAACAAGTACACAGGTTGCTGCTTACCACATGGCATGCATCTTGCCATCTCATGGTCAAAGTATTCATCATGAGAGCAGTTATAACAGCCTGAAAAAGGGGAAGAGAACTTTGTTTTGCACTTCTGCAAGAACAACATTTAATTTATACTATTTATAATCTAATACCTTACATTTCTGTTCTTAAAAAAAATGTTTCTTGCAACATCGATTCAAGTAAACGTTTCCAATGTCATTCTCAGAAGGATCTGCCTATTTTTTTTGTTTTTCCAACAATATCCATTTGCCTAATAAGAATATTAACTGCTCTCTCCACATGTTTTCTTACCTAAATACTGCATGTTCTTTGGATGTGGTGCAAGTCAGAAAATTTCTTCTCAAGATAGGCTGAGCTCAATACAAAGCTAAACGCAGTACAGGTACTAAATTAATCACATATTTAGAGCAGTAGTAGTAAGGTAAAGATCAACAAAACTGCTTCAAAAATAGCATAAATTAGAATACATTGTTTAACTGCAGTGAGACTGATTTTAAAACAGCATTGAAAATAATTACTATGCCACTGTTTCCTGGTTTACACTAGTATAGCTTATTACCTTCAATGTTGACGTATTTGTAGTTTTGATTTGGACAATTACAAGGCCTGTAGTGCCAGGTGCAGTTGTTATTGTTGTAGCCATAGGAATAAGCATCACCACTTCCTGTTTTTTTATGAGAATTGTAATACTCACAGTAGACAGCTAAAAAAATGTAAAAGCAAGAGAGAAATGAGAAGCTTTCCAATTAATGGTATGCTATTTTCAAAGGACTAAAGGGAAGACAAAGTTAATAAACAGTTTGAATAAAAAAAAATTGTCATTGAAGTTGTTAGCTTCTCATGTAAATTGAGATTTAAATTCCATTGAAATCAGTTTCCCTTTGCAAATGCACTCTGCAGGCATTTCCGCAATTTTTAATGCATAATGTAGTGAAATGCTGAGGACAAATCATCAAATCTGACAATTCTAAAACTGATTTATAACACATCCTCTTTTTTTTCCCCCTCCAAATAAGGTGTTCTGCAACACCTTGATATCCTTTTCCTCTATTACAGCATTCTAGCCAACACAGCTGTCTCTATTTCCTTGATATCCACACAGTAGGTGATTTGGTCATAAATTGTATATGATTCTGAAATGAAACATTTTTGTTTTATAGCTTCATACTCCCTCTGCTGACAAACAGTTCACTGTACTGCAGTAGCAGAAGAAAGAGTTTGCATTCTGTAACAACATTATTTTTTTTCATTACTCTGTGGTAAAAAGAGATAAAATAGTTTGGTCTTTTTAGCACAAATGAAAGCTACAGATTTCATACCTCAGGTGACT
This sequence comes from Pedionomus torquatus, assembly GCA_013398155.1. Taxonomy (NCBI): domain Eukaryota; kingdom Metazoa; phylum Chordata; class Aves; order Charadriiformes; family Pedionomidae; genus Pedionomus; species Pedionomus torquatus. Next base: position 8,282 of record VZRU01015088.1, read on the forward strand.
GATGTCAATGATTCTTTCATTAAAAAATACATTTACCTGTGTTGCCATATTAATAATACAGTAACAATAATAATTTCTTAAACCCGTTTAAAGAGAGTTTAGAGAAACTTACGACAGAACTCAGGGGTCCTCCAGTCAATGCAGATACCTTTATCTAAGCATGCCATGGCATATACTGCAATGGCATCACACATACATTCACAGTCCCCTCCAATGTCACAACCACAAGAGTCTCGAACACAAGCCTCATAATAGGGCATACGATTCACCTGCATTGGAAAAAGAAATTCTAGGATTCTTGTGTGCCTTTTTTTTTAGGAAGGTGTTTTTCCCTGGGGTAAAAAAATGTATGTTCTGTTAAGAGAGAGTAACTAGTATTTCCTCTGGACATTTGTCAAATCGATTGCTGTCCTACTTCATACAAATCCTCTTAGCAATAACGTAGGTGTCTCCACATCCAGAATAGAGACTGATGGTGTTTTGCAGATCTGTTTTTCTAAATTCATAGTAGTCCTGAACATATTACATGCAGTCAGCTAAAAAGGATGCAACTGCCCCACATTCATTCAGGCACAAATGTCTAAGTTTGTCAGACATATACCTTCCAAGGATGTGCATGAACACTGCAGCATTAGCCCTGTTTCCCACTTGTTTTCACCTCCTGAAAATAGATATTTTCCTTCAGAAGGCCTGGTTCTGATGAACCTTATGATGTTTTCATTTCAACAAAGTGGGTAATTTAAAACAAATAAGGGGTTTGATGATATCTAGCTCTTGGGCTGATCTGCAACTTCTAAGTAGTGCTGTTGATTCCCTGATGAGAAAAGCGTTTTCAGGTTTTCCTTAAGTTTGGTTTTCTAACAAAGGCTAAATGGTTTCAAAAGAGTAAACAGCGTTGATCAGTAGCACACATCATCAACAGGTTGACTAATTTCTGATACCTTTTCACTGTGAATTTTTTAATTTTTCAGTTAATGCCATAAACCATTATATATATATACACTATTAAAACATTTTGGGGAAGAGAAAAATCAAGTGTTGGAGTGTAAGCGTTTTGGTAGACTACAATTTGTGCCTATAAATAAAAAGAAAGGCAAATCAAGTTTTACCTTATTGTGACAGGCAGCAAAGACTTCGCTGTTGATGATGGAACACGTCTTTTCTGCCCATGCTTTACGATAAGGGTTTTTGCTACAGGGATCCACTACAAAGTATACATCTCCACAGAGAGGATTCTCTTTCCAAGAATTGACAAATTCCAATTCATTTGATGCCACATATTTGCTTCGAGTTTCAAAATCATCCTTCATATTGCCATTATAGTTTCCACACAAACCACATATAGTTTCCTATATTAAATAAAAACAGCAGCGTCAGTTCAGGACCGTAGAAATACTTGCTTTCCCTTTATATTACTGACAGTTTCCTGTGCTTTAGTAGTGCTGTCATCTACAAATACTCTCTCATACATTCTTAGCATCTTGTGTGTGAGGTTCTGTTCATCAGTGAATGATTATTTCTGCTCTAAACTGCAAACTGTCGTTATTTAGAGATCAAATTCAACCATGCAGTAGTACAAAATACAAGAACTTTGCTGAAAAGTTTCCTGAATGCAGTATGGTAATCACTTAAAAATCAGCCTCTAGTGAAGATCTCTGCCTTTTTGGAGATAATTATGGTAATTATTTGCTAATAGCATCTCTGAAAAGCCTATGTCATTATACATGGTCAAGGCAACTGTCATCAAACGTGCTGTTCAATCTGAATTGAAGGACAGTTTACAGAGGAAGTTATTCTGCAATACCTGTGTTTCTCTAGAGATCTTGATAAAGAAGTTCATGTGCTTATTCCAGATAAGGGTCATGTTGTATTTTCCAGGGATAATGATATCAAACATTAGGTGCAGGGCGTTCTTTTTCACACTATATCGTACTCCAGGGTTTTTCCCAGAAATACTGAAGTTTTCATCTCGTAGTATGAATGTCAAATTCTGGAATGAAATTTATCTGAATGTTATAACAAAGCAAGTTTCAGTATTTTCCTTACTCTGCATCACATTGCTTTTGATCAGATGCTGTGCTACTACAGACTATATTGATATTCCCGCTTATTTTTAAAAAGTCAGATCAGTCAGGTGAAGCCCATGGAGATTGGAAAAAGGGAAACATTACATCCATATGAAAAAGAGTAGAAAAAAGGACAAGAAGGAGATTCGAGACAGCCAGTAGCCAAAGGCAAGTCCTGCCTGACTAACCTAGTGGCTGTCTGTGATGGAATGACTACATTAGTGGACAATGGAAGAGCTGCGAATGTCAAATATCTGAATTTCTGTAAGGCCTTAGACACGGTCCCTCACAACATGCTTCTCTCTTAATTGGAGAGATATGTTTGGTGGGTGGACAGTTTTGCGGATGAGGAATTGGTTGGATGGTTGCATCCAGAGAGTACTGGTCAAGGACTCAAGTCCGGATGGACAAATGGTTTTTAATATCTTCATCAATGACTTAGTGGGAATGAGTGCACCCTCAGCTGAGTCAGCAAACTTCTAAATTTTACACCTACTACATAAGCAAGATGTTTGGGACTGAAACATTCACATGAGAATTGGAAAAAAAACAGCTGATGGCAATTCCTACTAAAACTGAAGGTCTAGGTTTAGCACATAATTTCACTTACAAGACATCACTTCAAAGACACAGGTAGAACTTCCAAAAGGGAAGCAAACATAGGCTCAAATAGCTGTTCAGCTGGATAACAGCAGGATGAAGATCTTACCCCAAGATAAATGCTGATGGATCTGGAGCATGTAACCCCTGATTTCCCACAGATGACATTCTCAGTAACAATTTTGAAAGAGGAAGCAGGTCTATTAACGCTGCAGCCATCCTAAAATAACCCAAAACAAACCATGAAGAGTGCAAAGACCCAATGGGCTCTGTGTGTAGAGTCTTCCAACTTCAACCAAATATAAAAGCATAAAAAAGTAAAGAAAGCTTAAATACGGCGTGACTTGGATTCTGCCTGTTTTTGAGAGATGATGACCTCTGATTTAGTAGCCAAACTGACATCATTTACATCACAAAGATACAGTTGGCTAGTACAGAATACACAGAATGACTATTTAAACGTGTTATTAAATCTAAAATTGGTTGTAATTGCATGAAAAAGCTGTGATTTGAGAAGTCTTTTCATCTTATATATTGAAATAAGCAGAAAATATAAAACCACATTAAGTATTTGTAAAGATTCAAAGTGCTCTATTGGTTATAGATGCATCCTAGGATATTTTCATTAGCCACGTAAATCAAGCTATTTCTTGATGCTAAGATACTTTCAAAATAAGCAGTAAGACAGATTACCATAGCTAATATGTATTCACAGTTGCCATCAAACACAAAACGCTGTCCATCAAAAGTAGTGATGTGGCCTTCTCCATACAGATTGCATGTTGAGGAACACTTTGATTTCTGAACACATTTCCATTTGCCTTTTGTGCAAGTGCTGAGAGTGAGAAGAGAAACCATATTCAGATTTCAAAGATATGCTACATTAATCTACCTCTTTTTGTATACATGCACTTGCACAGATAAAATGTCCATGTAATTGACTTATGTACACTGTGACCAAGTTACAATTAATGTAAAGCCCTTGACCAAGTTACAGTTAATGTAAAGCCCTTAACTAAAGCTTATGGACTGCCTAGAAAATTAATTCATAATAAAGAAAAATCTCAAGTAATTTTCATTTGTTTTTAATGAAAGAAAAAATATTTTAAAATCTTTTATTTTTCTTTTAATGAGAACAGATGTCACTGTTCTGTGTAGTTTGGGTTGTGGTGGTGATTTTTTAATACTAGATTAGTAGCTAGAAAAGGAACTTTGAGAATGGTGCTAAAGAAATTGAAACAATATTTTGAGGGGGAGATTGCTTTTGTCTACAGAAAAAAAGGGAAGATAGTACCCTCAACTTTGTTTAGGTGAAGCTGCTAATATTTTACTTTACGTAGTTTACAGTTACAGATTCTACTGGATGCCCTTATTCTTGGATATTCCTATGACAGAAATTATCCCTGAAGCTAGTACCATGGGTCTTTTATCTATACATATATATGTTGTCAAATGTTAAGCTTCTCTTTATCACCTCTGTGCTTTGTCACCGTATTCCTTCCATTAAGTGGTGTTGTTTCCAACTCTCCTGTGAATTAAATGCTTTTGTTAAGCAGTCCCACAGTTCAGAGAAATAAAGGTTCCACAATGGAAAACTGTGATTCTTACCAGATCTCACATTCAGTTTGTATCTGTTCGCCTTTTCCATAAGCAAGACCACCATATTCACAAGGACACTCCTCAGCTGGAACACACCCGCCATCGAGATTTTCATATAGCCCATCAGCACAGATACAGCCTGATTCACATTTAGTGGGTATCTGGTGAAGATCAACAGGTTCCAAAATGAGAAGAAAGGTAAGATGCATTTTATCTTGTACATGGATAATGTCAAGAGAGAACCCGTGCTAAGTTCTAGTTTTGACTTGATTTCAGTTTATTAATTTTCTCTGTACTAATATACTAGTCAATTGAACTAGTTTCACCAAAGTTGCAAGATATAACTGTTGTGTGAGATATTAAGCATACTTGAAGACTGAAAAAATTAGCTTTCATTGCTACCAATCTTTCAGACAAAGTACAACACAAGTTGCTTTATATCAAGGAAGCTTATTACAATTCTTCCAGTTAACCGGTTTCCTTAATATAAAGCTATAAGATAAGCCTATCAGGACAGACCAGAAGTCCACCAAGTCAGTCTCCTGCAGCCTGTGACCATCAGCAGCAGATAGCTGGGAAAGAATAGAACACGAAGTGTAAACCACATGTTCTATCAGTTTCCAGTGACATGCAGTTTTTGGAGTACCTGAGCTAGAGGTGATAACCATGTAGTTAAGAACACTTACTGTATTTTTATTCTACTCATTTAATTTAATTTATTTCATTAATTCATGCAATTTATTTCCTTTAATCACTTCTTGAATATATGTAAATTTCTGGCATCCACAGTCTGTGCAAAGAAATTGGATGTGTAACTTAATCACATTAGAAGAAATATTTTCTGTCATTTCACTGGAAGGAATGTAAAGTTCTAAGTAACAACTAAACCATTCTTTCCCTCCTAAGAAGGTAAATATCCCAGAGCTGCAAAACTCACACATTCAATTCCAGTAGCCAGCATCTGGCAGGTAGGGGCACATGCAGCTCCATACTTGTTTTCTAAAGCGTCAGAACATGATACATATTTCTTAGGAGCTTTGCAGCTTTCTAGGAAAAAGGAGGAAAACCAAACAATGGAGAGATTGTGAAGTAGCAATTTTACAACATAGGGGAAAGAAATATGTTTCTATGTAATTCATACTAGACCCATACCTGCAGGGTTTTGAGGTTTGCCTGTGCAACTTAGCCTCCCATTAACGCAGTAGCTAGGGATGGGGGGAAAGAAAAAAAGGAAATTCAATGCAATTCTCTCCTAAGAAAGAAATTTTATTTTTTTTTGAAAAATGTCTTCATGTTTCTCACCATTGGAAATATTTCGTTTATGTTACTATTTCCTCCCTGATGTACTTTAAGATGGCAGAATGTACTTTTAAAAGGACAAAACATATTTTAGAAGGCAGAATCTCTCAGTATGTAAGAATAAAGAGCTGTAAAATGACACAAGGTCCTATGAAACCAGACACAATAAATGCCTTGCTAATGAATGTATCCTTGAAGAAGAACATCCTTGAAGGAACATCCCACCACAAAACCAGCTGAAAAACAGACAACTTCTGCATAAGGCATAAAATCAACAAAAATTTGCAGTAACTGGGGGAAAGGTAAAGGTGGCAGTGGGAGATTGTGACCACCAATTCAATTGGAGACCAAACTGGACTACCCTCCACCTCCCTCCACCCTGGTGCTGGAGCATGCACACATCAATTAAAAGACCTTGCAACTTTAAATGAAAGTGAGAGACTGTACTAACCGATAGAAATTGTTAAGATAAGGTACTAACCAATAATTATAATTAAGGGTGTGTATTTCTGTGTTTTGAACTTGTCCAGATGCTAGCTTTGTGGACTATCACCTGCCGCCCATTTCCCCAGCAATGAAATAAATAGATAATACCTCTACTCTGTATATGTTGGTGTCTGCACACTGGGTAAACGACCTTGTTTTGGGACAACACCACCATGCTTTAAAACAGAATGTCAATCAACTTGCTTCTCTACTTTTTGTAGTATACAGCAGTAACATTGGTTTTGAAAGTGACTGTTATGATTACCTCTTAAGTCAATCTTGAGGTTTTTATTTAGCTCTCCAGAAGTTGTTGACAAAATCTCCTACTAGGAGTAATCAGATCTTACCTATTTCTAATTTTTTCCTTAACATTTCCAAGCTTAAGGTAAGTCAAATGCTTTTTGTTAATTTATGAATCTTTCTATTTTAGGTGGCAAAATACCAAAAATGTGGCTTAAAAAATAAACCTTTTCTATTAAAAATGAAGGAGACTCTACTGATTTTGGCTGGAATGGAAGTAATTTTCTCTGTGGTGCTCTGTTTTGAGTTTGTGACCAAAACGATGATGATAACACAATATTGTTTTAGCTGTTGCTGAACAATGTCAAGGCTGTCTCTGCTTCTCGTGCTGCCCCTCCAGTAGACTGGGAATGCACAAGAAGCTGGGATGGAGCACAGCCAGGACAGCTGACCCAAACTGACCAAAGAGGTATTCCATACAAAATCATGCTCAGCAATAAAAGCTCAGGTAAAGAAGGAAGATGAAGGGATGTTTGGAGTTATGGTGCTTGTCTTCCCAAGAAACCTTATGCATGATAAAGTCATGCTTTCCTGGAAATATCTAAACATATGCTTGCCGATGGGATGTAGCGAATTTATTCCTTATTTAGCTTTAATCATATGCTTGCCACTTTGCTTATTAAATAAACTTCGTTTTGCTTATTTATAATAAAGAAAGTTATTAAACTGTCTCTATCTCAACCCACAAATTTTCTTGCTTTTACGCTTCTGATTGTCTTCTGCATCTGGCTGAAATGAGGTGAGCAAGTAGCTGTGTGGTGCTTAGTTGCTTACTGCTATTAACCCCCAAGAGAGACACATGAAGACCTCTCATCTCCATTTTCAGTTTCTTGATCTTTAGACTTGACACACTTACCAGGTAATCCCACCAGTTATTGTTGACTGGTCAGGTAAGATATACTTTCTATCTTCTAAATAGCAGGGACAATGAGATTTCCGAACGCACTCATTCTTGTGGTTCAAGTACATTCCTTCAGGACAGTGGCAGCCTTCAATAGGGATGTCAACTGGATGGCATTCCAGGGCTTGGTTGGAGAGTGACAGGCATGTCCTGCCACATGCCTGAGTGTTGTAGCTGAATGTTTGGTTGCCAGTACAAGTAATGGCTGTAAACAAGACAAGAGTGTATGTTACACTTCGTTTACTTATCCTCTTCCTTGTGAAAGATAACTGCTCATCATGTGCTGTATATATTGTGTCAGCAGCTTCAATGCTCAATGCATCTCCTAGTGCTTCTCTTCCTGTGGATGTGGAGCTCTAGCAAAAGATATTGCAGAGCAAGGCTTAACACTGACCATGTAGCTGTTTAGAAGTTTTATGAAGGGTAATTATCTTATAGCTTCTTTGTGTATCTTCAAATAAATAAATGCAAATGGAAGTTTTGCAGGCATAACAATGTATTGTTGAGTAACTGTGAATCCTGTGCCCATGTCTAAATAGCATAATAGTAAAATCACATCTGCAACTGGAGTTTTCCTAGGTCTTTCTTGTCTTATACAGTATAGTTTTGTTTATCTGAGTATTCCATCACTTAATTATCAAGTCCCGGAAACATCTACATGATCACCTTAAAGCATAAGAGTATTTTTTTTCACGTAGTCTTAAAATAACAATCCTTTTCTGGAGCAGACTAGAAGAATAGTCAGAAGATGGATATCTGTCATCCCATTTCTGCTTTCCTCTTTTTATGTTCACTACTTTCCTCATTACTCTGAAGTTGGTTTGGACGTTATTTAGAGTACTGCTTTACCATGTATATTCTTGTGTTATGACACATCTGTGAAGTCAGCAAATCTGGAATATGTGTTTATTTACCTGTTGGTTGGTCTACCTGAACAATAAGTCGTTATTTTCTAATGACTGACAAGTATTTTTAAAATATGTTCTTGCTCTTACTCAGTTTTGACATAGGTGAATCACACTTGGGAATATTCTCTATGGAAACAGATTGACCTGTATGCATGTATTCATCTGATGGCAGACTGTTAAGAGTTGGTTCCGGTACTTACTACAATTGTCCATACTGTTTCTCCAGTTCTCAAGGATTAACCCCATTGAACTGCATGTTCGTGCATACGACCCCAGAGCAGAACAAATGTAAGAAAAGGTCTCTTCATAATTACAGGCTTGGTAGACGCATCTCTGAAACCCAAGACAAGGAGAGCACTCTGTTACTGGGGAGCAGACATTTGGAAGTGCTAAACCCTGAAGGTATTAAAAGACATGTAATTGTGCTGCCTATGGACATGGTTTAGTGGTGGACTTGGCAGTGTTAGATTTACGGTTGGACTTGATGATCTTAAAGTTCTCTTCCAACCTAAATGATTCTAGGTGAAAAAGATCAGATTGATTGCCTGATTGACATGAATAAAATCTACTTAGTACCCCCAAATGCCTTTGTTTATTCACTACTTTTCTTTTTTAATTTTCAAAATATTTTGTGAAGATCGGCAAATATAATGAGCTTATTCATGCACATGGGAAAAGCAATACTTTCTGTAGTTAAAGTTGTCAACATGGAGAACCACAACACGAGCAAAAGTACATTCTAATTTATAGGGATGGGACTGGTACCTATGAACAAACAGACTTTAAGTGTAGTGGAGACACAATTTTCAAAACACGAACTTTTTTCTTAGCTTCTATGCATTCCTGATCCAAATTAGTAGAACACTGTGTATGAGTACATTCTGGCATTCTGGTCCATACTTGGACTCCCTCTGTACAATGTGTATCAGAATTTCCTACCTTGTAGAAAGGAATAGGATTCACCACAGCATGGCATTTCTCAAACACTGTACCCTTCTTGGTAAGAATGGAGCAATGAGTCTCAGCAGATATTTCTAATGAACATTAAACAGAGAAAGTTAGGAAAAAGAAGCAAAAAAATGAAAAAGAAATGAAAACAACTCTGGAACTGAAAAAAACTGATTGAGCAAAAGGGCAACTTAGCTTGTTAGCCTGCAGATATACTTTTGTTCAAACATGTCTGTAGAGGTGTGGTTTTTTGTTTTTTTTTTTGACCAATAACTATAAAGACTTAAGAGCACGAAGCCTAGATTTCACTCACAGCACTGCTGAACAAGTCTAACATGACACTGCAATTTCATATATCATTTATCACCCAAAACCTCATTCATCATCTCAATCCCAGATCTCTAGAATGGGATCTGATAAGCTTTTACTAGATATGTATTCTAGAAATCAGAAATGTCTTGTTGGTGACAGAATTAATGATGTTTACTTGTCTCAGTCTCTGCTTCTCTCAAACTCTCTCATTTCTCTGACATGGGCTTATGGAAGCATCAGACGCAGCTAGCTGAAGATATCAGTAACAACAGGATATCTACTTACTGTTCAGTTGACTTAAAGCGCAAGGGTCAGTATCTCTTTCTAAAGCAGGATGGCAATTTCCTGCCCTCCAGGAGTCTACAAACAGGGAGGCTGTCCCTTCAGTGATATCCATGCTAGTCATGAAGTCATCTGTAGTGTCTCCATTGTAATTGCCACACAAACCTAGTAACATCAGAAGTACAAGGGATGGCTAACAATTAAAGAAGTGTACACAATGGTCTATAATAGTGAGAAAATTGATTCAAAAGTTCTACATGGAGTGTCAATGAAAACTTAAGGTCAAGTAGCCAGAGAATCTTGATTTTGTACACATTAAATCCCTTAGCCTCTGCCTTCTCAAGTTAAGATTGTTCACTTCTATTCAATGACGAATTCATACAGAAGTTTTCATCTTGTTCTTAGAAGTTTTTTAGAAAAGATTGTTCAGTAGTTTTCTATCATGTAAAAGAGGGAGGCCATGAAATACTTTTGCAGTTACACATTTTCTTATGTATATAAAATCTGCAATCACAAAGAATACACATTTAGACTTTTTTAAAAGATAAAGCCTCTCCCCATAGATTATTAGAATGTGTGATATGTCTTTGTGGTTAATGTTGCTGTGTGATAAACGTAAATGTCTCCATCTGGTGCTTATCATCTGAGAGGCTTTTAGATTCTTAGGCTCATTGTGTTCACAGTGATCATGCGGTCTGTCCAAAGAACATGTGCTCCAAGATGTAGAGACCACACAGACTAATTTGTTGTTCTTCATTGTATAGTAAAGAACTTACTGAAAAAGGCATGCATAAAACATGTGAAGAACAGTATTATATTACACATGAAATACGTCATCCATTTAATTTCTCTGATTCATTTTAAATTAACAAACCCCAAATTCTTAGCATGTTGTTATTCCAATGAAGATATTTTTGTTGTTTTTTGTAAGGTAGCCAGAGAAGAAAGTTTATTCCTTAATACATTAGTACTAAGGTTTCAAAATTATGCTCCCTACATTTTCTCCTTTGCATAGTGACTAGATTTCTTACCTCGAGTTCTTCCTTTGAATTGTGATCCAACTTTCACATATGCCTGGAACACAGGTGATGTTTGAACTACAACTTCCAGCCCAAAGTTTGTAGACATTTGAATGTACATTGAGGACTGTCTGAAAATAGTGATGTCTCCTAAAAGAATGAGGATATTTAGAAATAGAGATTTTGATGCATAGGATATTGTAAAGCAATTATTTTAATGCATATGTCAGTGTTCTAGCATTCTGTATACAATTCTCCTCCTTCCACACAGAACTCTTCACAGAGGGAGAGATGCAATGGGAAAGATTTAATGTTCCTTTAAAACCTCTGCTATTGGCAATTGGAAGAGAAAATATGCTGGGTTTGTGTAAATCAGACATTTAATGTAATTTGGATTTTATATATATTTATATATATATAATATAATTAGATTTTATATATATTTTTATATATTTATTTATATACATTTTACCTGATCTGTAAGGTAGCCGCTTCAGTTCATCATCATCAGTAAGGAGGTCATTCTGAGAAATCACTATTTTGTCCTGTAAGAAAGAACATGGAATCAGAAATAATTCTCTGTAGTGATGGTTTTCATATGTTCTTTAACTTAAGCAATTGTATCGTCAATGACCTGTATAACAGTAAAAGATTGATCCAAGCTTTTTCTCACATGTTATTCTGTACTGCTTTCAGTTTGCACCTTGAAAATTATATCCTGAGCTGATGTGGCAACTGAAATCTTCCCTGTTTATACATGAACAGGAACATACCTTGAGTGTCTATCCCCTGTAATTTTTTCAGTTCAGGCTACTGCCAATGAGTTTAAGTATTTATTTTGCTAATCTGGTTACTGAAATGCTTCATCAAACCTGTGGAGGGACTACTTGCCTTTGTAGATAGGTATATTAGAGCACTAAGTGACGTCTCGGAATGAGAATAACCAGACTTTTCATACACAGCCATTAAGGTTCCATTGTGTGGCAGGCTGGAACTCTGGAGGAAAACAGTGAAAAAGGAAATCTGTGAATAACGATGATTTGTAGAATAAGTGTCTATCACAGGAAGACCTCAGTTAGTGTTCCAACAGGAAACCAAACACAAACTAAATTATATCCATTTGATATTGTGTATTTCTAGACTGCAGGAAATTACCTTCATAAGAACATAAGTGCAAACGCCATGGAACCTGTATGATCTTGAATCAAATGTGGTAACGAAGGAGCCTCCTTCCAGTGAACACCTCCCAGGACAGGACAAGTCCTTGCAATTCCACTGTCCCATTGTGCATTTACTGAGGAAAATGAGAAATTCCGTATAAGGTTATTCTCATACTGAGGCACTATTTACCAGCAGACGATTTGAGCATCATGTTTGGAGGTTTTGCTGTAGCTGATCAACATGTAAAATTAGTTAGTGAACACAGGGTAACACACATATACACTACAAAGTTTCCACTGCTTTGAAATTTCTTTATGCTCTAAAAATTCAGCCACTTCCTAGTAGTGGGAGATGTCATTTGTTTCACTTTTCTCCTTATGCTTTCTACGCTTTCATTTTCTTTGTCTATTTATATCACTTGAAGTTGTTCATCCTAATTAAAAATTGCTGAACTCTTGTATGGACTGTCAGTAAACTTTCCTAAATTTATTAATCATAAAAAGTTCATTCATTTTTAGAAATCTGAGCATCAAAATCCATAATTTATCCTTTATTTTATTTGCTAGAATTATGATATCCAGAAAAGTAACCCACACTGTTCCCTTTAAAAAAAAAAAAATAAAAAAAATTCCAAATCTAAAACAAATATTGTCTTATGTAATTATTTTCCAGAAATTCAGTTTTAAGCACAGATTTGGTGATCAGAAATGCTGAGATTGCCAGAAAGAAATTGTAAATACTAGATATTTGTTTGTACTAATTTTACCTCCACTTTCACAGAAGAGAAAAAAATGTTATTGTTTGTGTGGCCTGAAGGAGCATTTATATTTGTACAGATTAATCTGGAAATGGGACATGTACATCCTCAGTTACAAATGTACAATTTGTGTTCTCAGAGATGTTATGACACATTTGCAGCTGCCTCCTCAAAAGTTAGGCTAAATTTTCCAATCAGTTGGTGAGGATACTCTCCAGGATACTCTCATGAAAGTACTTTTTGCTACTCACCAGGTCCTACATGCTGCTTTCATTGTCTCACCAGGAGCGTATGTTCTCCCATTCAGTGTACATGGACACTGTTCAATGTGAACACATGTTCGATTCTTTGAGATATCATCAAGAACAGTTCCTGCCAAAGAAAATGCACAAAATAATTACTTTCTCATATCATTACTTAGCACTACAGCTATTATAGCTTGAGTGCCTTCTATAATTATCTTGAGAAAGATATTCTTGCATGGCCAGTGCCTGTACTTAGAGATATAACATGCAGGACATTTTTCTCTCAATTAAAATAAAACTGACTCTTTATAAGCAATAACAACATTTAGCTACTTTGTTATATGGAAGTGCAGACAATTGTCTTTGTTTGAAATTTGAACTTAATTTGAAATAACAGCTTGAATGGTTTTTTTTTCAGTATTGGTTTGTTGTAGTTTTCTGTTTGTTTGTTTGTTTGTTTTTTGCTATGACACTGTAATTCAGTTGGGAATTTTGAAGAATGGATACATTCTATTTCCTAAGCTACTAAGTCTAGCCTTAAACCTGTAACTCACAACAAATTACTTTTGACTAATACAAAAAGGTGCAGATATTGACATAAATGCCCACATCATGGTAACCTTGGAGGATATATCTGTTCTGAGTTGTCAAGAAATGGTGCAAATTATAGTCATAATTACAATTTTTGTGGGAAGTTCATCTTGGACAATTTTAAAGGGATTTTACAAAATGAAATTCCCATAATGTTGCAGAACTTCTCTGAGGTATGCTACCTCTTGCTGGTGCCCTGAAATCTTGCTGGGATAGGAAATTAATTAAGTTCACTCAATCTGTGTTATAGTACAAAACTTTAAGCTGGAAGCATAAAATTAACTCATGCATATATTACGGTCTTGTGAGGAAAATGCTTTCATAGCTCTTTCAAATAGTAGCTAAGGATCTTTAAGGACCATGAAAATTCAAGACTCCAGCTATATTATGTTACCTGAGAAATGGAGTTCTAGCAGCACAATGCCTTGAAATGCACGGCTAGTTCATTATTAAGAAGGCTATTCCACTTGACTGGACATATGCCAAAAACATTTGTACGGGCCATTTAGGTTATGATGAATACAGAAACGATACCTTCTGGACAAAAGCAACCATAGGTACACTGACTGGAACAGCTGTACTCTGGATTGGAACAGGTTTTAATACATGGAGAACCACATTCCTCATAGATTTGGTTAGCAGAACATTTTCCCACAGCTGCAACAAACAGTGAAAATGTTAAGATTTTCAGAGTCAAAACACAGAAGAATATCTCATCTACCACCTAGGGTGCAGAAATGAGATTTCTGGCACTAATGTTCTCTTATCATGCCTCGGTACTGAGTTCATCATCTGAGTATTCATCATTGCCATCATATTCACTCTAGCTTGTATTAATTTTTCATGCCCTATTTAATAGAAATTCTGTTCAGAAGCTTGAAGAACGTCAAACAGGCTATATTGTAGCCTAATAAACTACCACAAATCAGATTTGCTGCAGCACTTCAAGGATTTAAAGAATATAACTCTTGATGTTCTGTATAGTTCCTGCTTCTCAGACATTGTCTGTTTTTCAGAATGTATCTACCTAGCAATTCTAAGACTGAACATGAACTCAGTTCATGTTTTATTATGTAATAAATTCAAGCAGAGATTTTTCCTTACCTGAAACAGAAGTGAGGTAAAAAAATAGAGGTAGTTATAGATAAGGCAGACAAAGAAACAATAAAGATTAAAAGGTTCATTACACTTGTTTATTTTGCATTTATTTGCAAATTCTTAGATTCTCAGCTTTCATTCTTTGGCAAACAAGGGTTACTGTTCTGTGGGGTTTTTTTAAGCTTTGCCTTTTATTGCTTTATTACCTGTCATAGTAATGGTCTACTGACAACATGAAAACTGCTATGGGGAAAAAAAAGGTTATTATTTTACTGTAATTAGTAAGAATTATTGTACAACTCTGTACACAGTGTCTTAATAGTATTTGTATGAATCTAGAAAACACCACGAAGGGTTTAAATTTTTGAAAGATTAAAACCAATTGCAGACTAAAGAATAAAATGGGTTATCAATGTATGTAAGACAGAAAACCTTGGAGAAGAGAAGGGGAAAGATATTTTAGAAAGAAACGCAATTTTAAAGTGTGGAGGAAAATAATGGATCTTAATAGGGAAAATTTCAGTAAGTATGAGGAAAGAATGAAAGAAAACTCAACGATAAATACAAAACAAAAAATAAAGAGTGGCACTAGTATGTGAAGATCAAAAGGAGAATAGAAGAATACGACACCAGTGTCTCTCTTTAATAGTTGCTGCTCAAGGCGTAGGAGCTTCATTTCATACTTCCTACTACTTTCTTTGAAGTTGCCACACTCTCCTTCCTAATGCTTTACCAAAGACTACGGTTGTTTTCCTAAGAAAATAATTTGTTTGTTTCAAGATTATAGAGACTTTTCTATAAAAGGATTTAAATTCCAGCTAATCATCATTCTCCCTCTATGTAAGATATAGCAAGGTTAAGTACAGTCTCCTAGGAATAAAACACATTGAGCTTACAGCAGAAGTTTTCAGTTCTCCAGTTGAACACCATTTGATGGGACATTGCACATTGTCTTGAATATTCTGACAGCGTAGAGCAAGTGCAGTTGTTTTGTCCTGGCTCACTGCAGTCCTGCATATCAAGCTGGCAACGAATGACAAATCCATCCTTTGGCACGCTGCATGTTGGTGACACCAAATTAAGTAGCTGAGAGCAGATCATGGCCTAAATAAAAAGAGAAAGAAAATTGCTCTTAGTAGTGTTTCCTTCATATGAAAACTACAATAGAATATCGTTATGTTAGTTATGATTTTCTTGTTGGTTTGCTTGCTCTTTACCTTATAGCTTATTAATGTGTATGTGACTTAAAATGCATAAGAAAAATCACAAACAGAATGGAATGTAAATCCATTGCAGAACTGAAGGATCTCAATATGTTGAATTAGTTCTACCTCCCTTTAATTTGAACATCAATCCTCCTAAAAATGGCCGAAAACATTACAGGCAGGGAGTGTGCTGTCTCATGGAGATTCAGTTCCAGGACAAACATCCCTGATGTGAAGATAGCAATATTCATTCCCCTTTGAGCAAATGTTTGGTAGGTTTTTATTGTCTGCCACCTTGCCTACTGTAGTACAGGGTCTCAAAGAGAAACAATGTGAAAAGGTTAAACTTTCCAGCCAACAGAATTTCTCCACCAGATCAAACAAATTTTTCACTGTGAATACAAGTAATATTTAGAACCATCTTTTCTGAAAAGTATCTTACTCACAGGACCCACAGAAATTCCTGTTCTTTATTCCTAATTTCCCTGTTAAAGAGATGGTATAAAAGTAGTGTTTCTCTGTTTTTCTCTTTTGGGAAAAAATCTGCCCACAAGGTACTCAAAACTCCTAGGACATTGGCCTGGACAACCTGTTCTAGCTGACCCTGCTTGAGCAGAGGGATTGGACTAGATGATCTGAAGAGATCCCTCACAAGCTAAGCCATACTGTGACTGTAAAATCGGTGTGTAAAGACAAAATTTGAATTTCCCTGGTTAAACAACTTAACAGGATCATTCTAAATAGGATTTGATTTCTGTTAAAAAATAGAAGGCCTTTTGTTCTTTGCTGCTACCAAGCTTCTTCTTTCAACCATAGTTAAATGGATGCATCATGTTTCAGGTACAATGATTTTCTTTTCATCCAGGACTGGAAGTGATAGCAGGTAATAGTGGTTGGCCTATTTATGAAGAGTGGTATCTGGCAATATGTTTAAAGCATTGTTGAATGACTTCAAGACTGTACAGCTTATAATACCAGGTCTCCAGTTGTTCAATAAAAAACTCGTTAAAGCTCCACTGGTCTCCATGAATTTCCTGTCATGACCTGCATGAAATTTCCAAAATCTGCGAGTTAAATGCTGGTAAGCTTATGTGTGCGATATAAATCCAGCTTCAAAAATACTCATGGGCCTTTTTCAGAATGTATTTTAATGCAAAGAACTCTTTTTCTTTCTCATATCATGGTATAAAGTTTTTTACTTTGTCCATTTTCGTGGAAGTCAGTTGTATGAAACCACTACCTTTCTGTTGTTGGTTTCTATCTTTCCACCTCTGTTAAGAATAATGCTGCAAAAAAGCCAAGATCTTTCTTACATATTTTTCATGAGGAACAGGGGGAACTGGTATCTCCTCAGACAGGCAGATCTCCGATGGATCATCCATTTTCTGTAATGCAGCAAATTTATAGGTATCCAGAAATTTACCTGTAAATTGAAGGGTTATCATTTGTCAGGAAAAAGCCACTATGGATTTGTTTAATTGTTGTAGTGATGTAGCAAAACACAGATTCTACTCTTTGTGAAAGGTCCTACTAATTAACCTTCCTGATGATATCAACTACTCTTTTTGCCCTTTACCTGGAGTCTATTCAGTGAAGCATACTTTTACCACCTTGATAATTTCTCTGAGCTGTTTGATAACCTATCACTTCTACTACCTTAAATGACACCAGCTGTTACTGTTTATCTGCCAGCTATGTTATCTTTTGCCAGCTACTAATTCATGCCTCTTCACCCTGCATTCATAAATTTTTCCCTACATGTGGACTTAAACTTATCACATTAAAAAAAAAAAAAAAAGTGTATGCTTTCTAGAACTCATTTCTATGATGTGTATAGAAAAATGCATTTGGCTGTGTTGATCTTGGATTATTTTACTGTGCAATTTAACTTTTCTATACTAACACTGTAGTTCAGATTAGCGATGTGCTTTTAAAGCAAATCTTTCAAACAGTCCTATGCTGTACAATTTGATTTTCATTGTGGAGCAGTTTTGGTATGCAGAGCGCCTTTAAGATTAAACAAAGCCAGAAGATGTGCTCCAAGAGCATGTGCAATGAGCTCCAACTGCTAATGGGCATTAGTTGAACAGACCAGATTAGAGTAACTCTGAAGTCAACCTCCTAAACCACATAGAGTGTGGGTGTCAAGTCCTTAGCACCAATTATTTTGTTCTAAAGATCCACCCTTACTGGGGCACACTACTCATTAATATTCTTGACCACTATGTTTTCTTTTACTTATAGCCTCATTCTTTCTTCTGCCTAACGTAATCATTTCACTCACTGTGCCTTGCAGTAAACCTAGACTGTTCTGAAAGTTAGGTGTAAGAGTGTAATTCTTACTGCCTGTTTCTGAAAGATAAGACTTCTCTGAAGAACCTCAATACTATCACCATGGCAAATAATAGTGTGCAGTATAATCACATGATAGGTATATTGGTGACCTATGAACGTGCTTCAGTCAATTCTGAAACTGAGTGAGCAGCCAGAGGAATGTTAATACAACATTGAATTTTCAACCTGATTAGGTTTAACTAGTTCTCCTTCCATCTGACCTGTCCTCAGATCTTACCTTCATTCACAAATTCATTCCATTCATAACCATCATAATTTCCACACATTCCACAGGTTTTCCCCATATATTTTTTTTCAGTCAAAACCTAAAACAAAAGAAAAGAAAACATCTAAAAGGATTATCCTAAGTAAAATTATTTACACAGCATTATCTTTCTCAAACAAATTCAGTTCAAGGATCCAATTAAAAGTGACCCTTCTCATTAATTTCAGTGATTTGCATGGAGAAAAAGTTTTGGAAGCAGGAACTTCTTTTCCCAATAGACAAACAGGGAGTGTTGTGATGTTTTTATTTAATAAAAGAAGTTTTTAAGACATTTTCAGAAAGTCGAGGGGGATAATATTTTATGGAGCCAGAAAAATTGGATAAGGAAATGATACTGCTTCCTTGCTCGTTTCTTTGATGGCAGAGCATGAATATCAAGTTTATTCCCTTTAGAAACTGAAAGTTACAGGAAGAAAATCTGTCTTCAGAAGAATGTTATTTAGTTATCTATTGCTCTGGAGAGTAAAGAGCTGGCTACAATCAATGAATTAGTATGAAAACATTAAATCAGAGGAAATAATCTGAATACACGTAGAATATAGCATGTTCCCATCACAGTAGCATTTCCTGTTATATCTGTGATAGTAATGTTTGTAAGTCTCCCAAAAATAGTTATTACATAAAATCATCCTGTTTCAGCAAACTTACTAATTTACAATTAATTCAACATCTTGTCTGGCATTACTATCACGGTCATGCTGAGAAAATGTATATCCTCATCTAAAGTATATTAGGGAATTTGGACAGAAAACACAAAAAGATTCAGAAAAAGAAAAGAAACAAAAGTGCTCGTAGGGGCATCATGTTCCTGAAACCAGGAGAAGCACAGTGGAAATGACAAAACTATGGCATACACTATTAAATTCAAACAGCTTTAAACAACTCCAACATTGCTTTAGCAAACCTTTGTAGCTGCTGGAAAGTCCTGAGGAAAATTTAAAATCTGTGAAAGCATCCACAAAGCTCAGCATCAGTGGCTTTAATTATCTACCAATGATAGAAATGAATGGAACATGCAGGAATAAAAAGCAAAGTTGTGTATTTAAAGAGGAATAGATGAACCAGGACAAGAGTTCGAAGTAGTAAACATGCAAAAAAGCACCCATTAAATCTAAAAATGTCTTGTCATTCCAGTAAGTCAGTGAGAATTTCCTCTTCTGCTTTATGAGAACATTTTACTAACCATGAGATAGTCATCATTATTCCACATGACAACCAGCTCCATCTCCATCAGCTTGGCCACCAGACGGATGTTGCGTCCATAAGGTGCTATTTGAATTCCATTGCTGGTGTAAGGCAACTTAATGACACTGTAATATGACAAGAAGAGAAACAGACCTTCTCATAGCAATATTATGCAGGTATTAGTTATATTCTTTAGATATGATATACATACAATCTGAGTAATCACAGTAACATGAAATATACAATTTTCTTTTTCTTTATAACTGTAACATTTTAATATAAATTACAAATTCTGTTGATTGAAAATCAATGTCAGCAGTTTCACACAAGAATCACCAGGGGATGATTGTGTAGTGATTATGCTAGTGAAAATGTTTGCACAGGACTTGGTATCTTCACTTGGTTTGGTTTCATTAGAGTATAGACACAAGTTTCAAAAACTTGTAACAATACAGTCTGTGTGGTAGAACTATTGCTGATTATCCTGGACAGCTTCTATGGACTATAGTTTGATAATATAGGAATTGCTACTAAGATTAAAAACATTCTCTAAAAGGTTAGAGAAACCCAAAATGGGAATGTTGTAGTAGAATTATGTTTTCATTGTTGTGGCTGAACTCTAATACTACAAACTAACAACATTAAAGAACAATTCTATTTTCCTAAGTACTCAGTAAGTATGGAGTACAATCACAGAAAAGTTGTGTGGAAGGGACCTTCTGAAGTTGCCAAGACCAGCCTTACACCTGAAGCAGGGCTATGTGCAACAGTAGAGAAGGTCAATCATGGAATTTGGTTCTTGCAAACGTAATGACATAAATTTAAAATGCAGGTAATTCATATAGTTTTACCGGAACATAAAAATAATAAAGGAAGATTTTTATAAATCCAGTTTGCTAAATTAAGGTATAGCTGCAAGGTGTCTTTTTGTCACAATGGTTATTGTACGGAGGTAAGTATAATAAGAGACAGACAATCCACATTCAATTATTTCCAGTAGCTGCATATACTCAGATAAAATTAAACACTGCCTTTCTGATAAATAGAAAGAAATTCCATGGAGAAATTTCCTTGGATGGGAGCAATTTGTTCAGAAGAATGAACGATGCAGAACCTGAAGGTAAGTCTTCAGTAACACAGAGGACACAGTAATCCTTGCAACAACAGGCAGTGATCTCATACACAAGATCTTCTTTGTGAGGCTCTCCAATATTTTTCTGTTCATTGTATAGTTCAAAGTTTCTTTTACCCTGTGTATGTATCTTTACTGCAAAGGGTTCAAAGTTATCTCAATGTCAAATGAAATGAACTCTAAGCAAAACAGGAATTTCAGCTAGTGCTTACTAAAAGGTATAAGCTGTTTCATCTATGCTAGTAGTAGAGACAAGCATAAGCAGACTGGCATTATCTAGGAGCCTGTAGTTTCAATGTGAGAACTGTTTTGGTCTGAGATTTATTATCCCTTTGCCCATACGAATGTATTCTAAGGTTGATTCAAATAACTGCAAATGAAATGCTTATCTAGAGAGTGTGAATGCTTGATGGGAAGAAACAGGAATAGAATACAGTTAGGTATGC
Organism: Pedionomus torquatus; assembly: GCA_013398155.1. NCBI lineage: Eukaryota > Metazoa > Chordata > Aves > Charadriiformes > Pedionomidae > Pedionomus > Pedionomus torquatus. The sequence goes on from VZRU01015088.1 coordinate 29,442, forward strand.
TAACTTCTGTAATTTGTTAATTCATTTTTGATACAAAGTAGTTTTCTTCAGCACAGCTGCTTTATAACTCCTTGTTTTTTTAAAACACTTTTACCCCATTCATTGCAGAAGCTTACCCAACACTCCTGACAGAAATGCTGCCTTTCTCAATGATGACAACAGAAGGTCCCAGCTCAATAATGATCCTGGCAATTTTTTTGTCCAGCCCACGGCGGAACTGAATGTTGAAGTCTGGACTGGTTTCATCACATACAGTTGCAAATATATAGTTGCAGGTCCCAGTGAAGTCATACTGGTATTTATCAAAAGTTGAAAAATGTCCTCCACCCCAGGTAGAACAGGAATCCTTGCTCAAAACTATAGAAGTGAAAGAGGAAAATGGATTTAGGTTTCCTAACAGCATGTTTGCTCATTTTGATTGTCATTTCAAATATAAATATCAGCAAAAGCTAGTAAATTTCTGTTTAGATTAATTATGTAAACAACATCCTAGCTATTTTCTTTTTGTAACCTCAGAATTTTATCTGGAGTCAGGAAGTGAAACAATAGTTGGAGTTAGAGCAATGTTCTTATTTACTGTAGGCGGAGGAGAGCTCCCTAGCTTGGGAGACATCCTTCTATCTCCTTCATGGGTAACATAAAGATTTACCTTCTTATTTCAGTCTGTTGATCTGTTTGCAAAGGTGACAGCTTCCTGCTGGAGAGATCATTAACATCTCAGGCACAACCTTTACAAGGTTATCTATGGCATTATTGTATCATGATTCATTCGGCAGTTTTCCATGCCCAACTTGTAAGTCCCCACTTTTTGGCTCTCGGTTTGTGTGACAAAATTCAAGCCATCTTTGTAAATATACTGAATGTTTTAATCAGTACTCCTTTTTAAAATGTAATCACTTTTCAACTGAATAGACAGATCTTAGGAGGTTGAAATGGATCATATTAAAAGAGATACAACTCCAGCACTTGATGTTATATATTTCTATACCTACTTAAAACATTTGAACAGTTCTTCTGAAGTAGATAGAACTACTGAAGTAAGTGAAATCATGTCCTTGGTTAGGTATTTCCAGACTTAGATTGTTACTTTTATTTTTTAATTATTTTTGCTTAAGGAGTCATGCAAAGCCCAGATATCTTAGAACATATTTTAGATGCACAAAATATCAGGGAAGTTTAGCAAAGTCTACCTGCAATTTATATTCACTGCTTTAAAGCCAAAATATTTTTTTTACTCTTAAAGAGTGATCAAATGACTACAAGGTGCTACTGGTTTTACTCATGTCATGTAGATAATACTGTTTCCCAATGAGCTGTTACCTCTTGCCAAAAAGTTCTCCTCTTCCATACTTCTGTGATGTCTGACTGGAAAATAGGAATTGGCTAATTGATATCATTGATTCTTCATGCCAAATTCCAACTAGTTTAATATATTGTACTTAAGTGACACTGACCAGCAAACCCCAGGTTTTTTTTAGAGCATGCCAAGGAATAATTACCTGGGCTTGCACAATGGTCAGAGTACAATAGGTACCTCTTTCTAAAAATATAGAAGGGTTTTTAGTGTATTTACTTTATTTAAATCTTATCAGAGAAAAATAACAAATGGGAATGTCAAGAAAGTTTAAAACTATATTATGTATTTGTATTTGCCTTTGGGGTTCAGTTTTTATTAAGTGATATCTAGATGTTGGTGTTTTTTTTTTTGTNTGGTGGTTTTTTTTTTTGTGTGTGTTTTTTTTTTTTTGTTTTTTTTTTTTTTTTTTTTTTTTTTTTTTTTAATTTGTGTATTTCCATGTCTTACTGTTCCTCTTGTTAAGAACAGACAGAAGACAGAGATGAGTTGCTGAATTTTTTTTTTGTCTGAATACAAGTGCTTAACTATTTTTATCATTAGGATAAACTCCATGTAGCTTTTCCATGCTTATGCTGAATGGGAATTTACCTAATTCAAAGCATTCTCTTCTTCTGCCTATAAAATTGCTTCTTATTGTAGTAAATTTGCATTTTATATAATTCTTTTTGTTTTACACCTCTGCATTTTCCTCAAATTAAAGAATTCAATTGTCAACCACTGAAAAGCAGCAACTTTTGGAGTACACAGAATCGCTTTTTAACAGTATGCTAAAGTGAAAGCACAGTATTTTAATACAAAACATTAAGATTATGGATTGCTAGGAAGAATGTCTGTAAAAATAATAATAAAAATAAAGTTCAGAACACCAGGACTGGTATCCATATTTATTTTAGAAAGGATCTAGTGAAAACTGTGTTTAAGGGTTAATCCGTTCTATAGGCTATCTTAGTTCAGGAAGAACACATCCTGTAAAATACAGTATATCATATTAGCATGATGACATTTATTCTTTCTTGTCATGGATGTGAAAAACTAAATGTTTAATGAATAAAATTTAAATTGAAACACCAATGCCTCACATTTCTTCAGCAAAGAATATGTGAAAAACTGTACTGGTTCTCAAAAAGTGTTGATATAGTTGATGTATCTTGGTTTTGAGTGTTTTTCCAGCAGTGATCATTAAGAGACTGCCCAAGAGTAAGTATTGCTAATTACCTTCTGCTTTGGCATGGCACACATTTCTAGTAAGTAAAATAGTAGTAACTCAGCATCTTTTGTATTTCTCAGAGTCAAAGGACTACCACAAATCTGCAGTAAGTAGGTGGCTGGAGTTAATTTTGCTTATAGATTTGGGTGCATGCACGCAAGCCATTCTTAGGAGTTAAGGTGAAACTTCTAGGGAAATACCAGATCTGTAACAACAATACCTTCATCTGGCACAAATGGATGTTGAAGCAGAGATCTGTCCATACCCTAACTCTCCACAGACTGCTGGCTATAAAGATAAGAAAAAACTATTCCGTATTCTGATCTTTCACATGCACATAAATTTGTTTCAATCTGAAATCTTTAAAATAATCTCATGGACCTGGCCTACATGGAGAATCAGCTTTATTTAATTTCCTGGATTTTGCAGCATCAAAACAATCTGTTTCCTGAATTCTTAGATAATACTAGGCGGTAATCTGCAGGACTGAAAATCAAACAGTTCACACAAATTACCTCAGTAGCAAATTTCTAAATGTAGAAGGCTACTAAACGGCTCACAGTTGCTATCCTTAGGCATTAAAACCTTAGCATGGAACACTAAAGCTCTTTCTAATTAGTGCAACACTTACCAGAGTGAGACAACATATTTTATTGTACTTTTATAAGCAAACTCTTCATTTGGAATTTCTAAAACTAATGCTTTAAAATGTATATTCCTGGAGGCAAGGACTTATTATCATTACATATTTTGCACAGTGTCTTCTGCAGTATGGAACTGATGCTGAATGGGGGTGTTACCCATTGTTACTCATAGCTGCAAGGTGAATATTAAATACCAGGTCACACACTTACTTCTTTTAAGAGATTCTTTCTGGTTTTGGAGGAAAAAGTGGGGAAAATAATTTCCTTCCAAGGCTGTGAAGTGAAAAAGACAACAGGAAGAAATTACCCACTGAAGTACAAGGAAGTTGAATATTTGTATGCTTATTTATTTCTTTTTAAACATGGTACAGGTCAAATCAAGGTCAGCACATATGAATTGTGTCTTGCCACACAAAACTGAACAAAATTATAATGGAAAACCACATGGTGACTATCTGTAGTTTAAATGCTGAGGCAGATGTTCAGTGAGATGTATTTCCTCTATCCTTCTTTCCAGACATTGAGTCCAGTTCAATAGGACAATGCTATACAAATGAAAAATGAAACTCAAGAGTACAACGTAACATAATTTTTCTAAGTTGGAATACGTTACCAGCAAAATAACTTCTTGATAAACTGAACAAGAACATTTCCAAAAGAAAGAAACAGCACAAAATGATCTTACTAGCTGTTGAATTGCAAGTTGCTATACTCACTGAGTGGCATGAACCTCAACTTCCACAGGATTCTGAAACACCCATCTGCAAATCATTGTAGATCCTACTGACGCTGCCCTGTCCTCTATAATTAGTCAGAATTAGCCAATAATTGTTTGAAATTTTGCCATTTAGTACATCCTCCATGACCGGCCTGCAACTCAGCAGATATCTCCAGAATACAGCATGTTCTTCCAAGTTCCTAGTGAGCCATGCATTGTAGTAAGTACCCCACAAAAAATTAATAGAGTCAGTTTGTGTGGCAATTGAGCTAAGATTCTTTACACCTAAAGTTGCTGCTGCCTTTTTTGAACCTCTTGATTTTGGTGTCTCCATTTGCTTAATAATCTATTACTGTTAGTTTAACAGTTTGGGAATCACTACAGTTTAATCCTAAACCACAAACTCTACATGAATGTGATTTAATAGTGTGTAACAGCTGCCTCCAGCTGTTAAAAGTACTCCATGTTTGATATGTAGATTAAAAAATTTAATGTAACACTCATCCTGGATTATGTACAGGTGTACAAGAGTTATATTGAAAATAACTGAAGTATGAAATCCACTTAAATACTTTCTTCAAAGAACGGCTAGTAAAACAAATACAGCTCTTAAAGACCCATGCTGTTTGGACTGTTGAAATAGCTGAAGAGGTGAAACACCAATTTAATCTATGAATCAGCATCTCTTATTAAGCAGAAAACAGAACTAAAAGTTTTAATCTGGTTTTAAAGTTCTTTTTTTATTTTTAATAGTATATTTTTTAATCAGGCTAATGCATGTTTACTGTTTTTCTTGAATCATCAAAGTAAAGAGGAAGTGGGTCTTCCAATTTCCATCAGACTTCATATCAAATGTATGTTCTTACAATTAATATTTACACTTATAGTTAAAGACAGACTGAAGGCACAGCATTTGGATGCAGATCCATGAAGAGAACTGGAATCCTTGTTTTGATTTAACTCATTCTAGGGAAAAAAGGCTTGTGTCTAGAGTTCAGAACAATGAGCATCCTGCATGTTGGCCAGTTTTAGAACATACAGATTAACCTCGTACGGTTCAGATATGCCTCCAAAAATTGTCTGATTTCAAAATCTAACTTGACAGAATGAAGTCTCTTTTTGTTTTCCCAGTCTCCAATCTCACATGGCATTTCAAGGCCCCGAAACGTTGATATGTCCCAAAGTGATAAGACTTTCCTAGATCTTACTTCTAGGCTTTTATATTTATATTGGACTGAAATTCCACCCTAGAAAACACAATTCTTTATAAATGAGGCCCTATTTGTAATTGCGAAATTTATACATAAAGCTTGTAGCTGAGCAGGGGTAATGTGCCATTTGATTTTGAATATTAGTATCTGTAGTAATACATCTACTATCTAACATATCTAGTCATGTAGATCAAGAACTTGCAGGCGTCTGCATTTTGGGTTATGATGCATGTTTAGGTACTTGACTTGATCTTGGCTACAATAGTGCTAACGTCTGATTGATAACAATATAACTTAGATTAGAAGCAGGCTCTGAGAGTCTACAAAAGGGTTGAATTGCTTATATTATATTTAGTGCTACAGTTTAAGTCAGTGATTTAAGAGTATTACATGTCCTCACTCAATTTGAACTATATGGCTCATTAAATGTAGTAAACAATACAGTGGAAATAAATTTTACTTTCTTCAAACTAAAGCAAGTGAAGTATGCTTTCTAGCAGCTTGCAACCTCCTCTATGAATCCAAACTGTAACAAAGGATAATTACAAAGAATATACAGAAGAGATAAAAAGAAATTATTTCTTGAGCAATGTCAATCTACAATAAAAAAGGCTCACTCTCAAAGAATCCATTGAAAATGCTCCAAGAAGAGGAATGAGTAAGAAGGCAGAGTAGCTATGAAGTCAATGAACTTCCTTGTCAAGTCTTTTAAAAAATTATAGTCATCTGATATCCAGATGATTTATATCAAAAAAAGTAAGAGCCCTTTAAAGATTGAAAAATTATTTTGAATAACAAATGGAGGAATAGTATAAGAGTAATATACATTTTTTTTAATGGAATAATTTGTTTTCCAGCACAGGATTCTTATTATTACATCATTCTTNAGTTGGCATAACAAAGGGAAAGGGTTTTAATCATCACTCTACACAGAAGATACACAGCTTCCACAATGACATCGCTAGAGCACTGCATCATGAACATCTGAAAGATGAAGTTACTTGGCAGCTTGGAAACACAACATAAGTCCATTAAAAAGTATTCCCCGTATCTAGGAAACCAGTTTCATGGAATGATCCAGCAAACCATACTGGATGTTTCTAAATAAAGTTATTAACATATAGTTCTATTTCAGTGATGTGTTTATTAAATATGCAGTTGTGTTGTTTTAGATGCAGCGAGGGAGAAGAAAATGTATAAACTTAATTCTCATGTTTGTGGGAAAGAGAGCAAGACCTGAACCTCATGTGTTGTAATATTACAATGGAGTCACCCACTTCGTTTCAGTAAGTGCATATCTTTTATATCATATACCAATAGGAAGACAAGCATCTTAGACTTACCAGCAGATTGCAGAAAACTGCAGAAGATGAGCAATATCACTGTCGGAAACATGATGCATGCCCTAACCAGAGAGGTTTTTTTCAGTACTCTCCTCTGTTCCAAATGGGCAGTGCTGCTGCTGCCACTTTCTAGACTTACCTCTTCAAGCTTGGATGCTTTATATATAGAATTGCAATGCCCTCCCTCATTCCCATGGCCTTCAGAAACTGCAACAGCAGAGTACCCGCCAAACAGGATCTCCTCTTTATCAAGTCCAACACACCTAAATGCTATTTAGAAAGAAAAGAAAATAGAAAACACAAGCCTCCTCCAGCTCATTATCATTCTTTAAAAGTTTTTATAACGGCTTCTCTTTGTAGCAGTTCAAACACATATTACTACATTTACTGAACAAATTTGGTATTAAACCCAAAAGCCATATGAAAAAAGACAAGCAATACTCAAATTATGTTCACTACTTGGTAAGGAGAGGAATAATACTGGACCAGTACATAAGGTGGAAGAATGAAGTACAGGAGCTTTGGAACTGCTGTAAAGAATGTGTGGATAAAAAGTGGTGAGGCATGAGTGAACAGGGATACAGATCTCAGATTTTTTAAAATCTCATCTTTAGTTAACTTTTATTCGCTCCTCTGACTGTGTTCCTCTCTCTCTTGTATGACTTTTTAAACAAAATTATAAACTATGCCTCAGTAAAAAGGACTGTCCATGGTACAAACTTCTGAGTTTGTGAGTGAGCTTTTGTCTATTACCGTAGCATTGCCAAGGGCACAGGGAAACCTATGCCACAAAATGGGAAAGGCTATTGCACTGCAGTACTCTGACAAGTTCATTTCCACCTTCCCATCAGCATCCTGAAAGATGACTTCCAGCTCTTTTACAACAATTGGATCTCTCCATGTCACCGAAATGTTGAATGCACTAGATATATTCACTGTATCACTGCCACCACAGAACGGACAATACAAGAAGAACTTTACTTGTTTGATCCTGTCCTTTTTCACTAGTACAGTAATTACGTCAGGAAAAATAGTCTAATTAGAAGACAACTTTTCTCATAAAATATAAAAGGTATATATTACCTCTCCAGGTGGATCACTTCAGTCTTTCTTGTTTCACTTATACTTATTTTTTGTAATTCATTACTCATCTGGATTCCTATTGTTTTGTCCTTCACTGGTATCATTCCTTTGCTTAAAAACTGACTCGTCACCATGTTCGCAGAGTTATCCCTTCTGAGTGGTGGGAAGAAGCACAGGAGAGACAGTGATCATACTTTAGTGTGCTTTCATCCCTGGATCAACCTGGTTGTAATTAAAATAAGAACATTAAATTTTAATTGAATTGAAGGTCTGTCTTATTTTTTTTACTTTTTCTTTCTCCCCTCTTGCCCCTGATAACTCAGCATATCAACCAAGGGTTGATAATAGAACTTAGTGAACAGAATAGTGATTCTCAATTCCAAAATTTCTATTAAAAATTTTCTGCATTTAACTTAGAACTAAACAAAGCAGATGAGCAAAATAATAATAATTAAAAAAAAAACAGTGAGAAAAAATGTCTGTTTAGTTAAGACCCAGGCACTTCAGAAAGAATTTTACACCAAGTATTTGACCAGATCTACACCATTAGCATGTTGCATGGTTTCAACTGGATTGTGAACATTTAGTATTAATAAAACCCTCCACAACATAAAACAATAACAGTCTCATAACCTTTGACTCTATTGCCCTTGATGTATCTTTTTTTTTTTTTTTACAGATACTTTTCATAAATTTCATATTAATGTATTTTAAATAACTGAAATTTTAAAATTAAATGTAATGATGTCAGTGATGAGTGGTGACCCACAAAGGTCAGTACTGGGACCAATACTATTTAACATCTTTGTCGGAGACATGGACAGTGGGTTTGAATGCACCCTCAGCAAGTTTGCTGATGACACCAAGCTTGGTGGTGTGGTTGACACACTGGAGGGAAGGGACGCCATCCAGAGTGACCTGATCAGGCTTGAGAGGTGGACTAATGCAAATGCCATGAAGTTCAACCAAGCCAAGTGCAGAGTCCTGCACCTGGGACAGGGCAATCCAAAGCACAAATACAGTTTGGGCAGAGAACAGCTGGAGAACAGCCCTGAGGAAAAGGACTTGGGAGCGCTCATGGATGAGAGACTCAACATGAGCCGACAGTGTGCACTGGCAGCCCAGAAAGCCAACCATGTCCTGGGCTGCATCAAAAGAAGTGTGACCAGCAGGTCACGGGAGGTGATTCTGCCCCTCTACTCTGCACTCATGAGACCCCACCTGTGTCCAGCTCTGGAGTCCTCAACATAGAAAGGACACAGAACTGTTGGAATGGGTCCAGTGGAGGGCCACGAAGATGATTAGAGGGTTGGAGCACCTCTCCTATGAAGACAGCTGAGAGAGCTGGGGCTGTTCAGCCTGGAGAACAGAAGGCTCCAGGGAGACCTTATTGCAGCCTGCCAGTATCTGAATGGAGCCTACAGAAGAGCAGGAGAGGGACTCTTTGTCAGGAAGAGTAGTGATAGGACAAGGGGTAATGGTTTTAAACTAGAAGAAGGGAGATTTAGATTGGATATTAGGAAGAAATTCTTTCCTGTGAAGGTGGTGAGGCACTGGAAAAGGTTGTCCAGGGAAGTTGTGGATGCCCCATCCCTGGAGGGGTTTAAGACCAGGCTTGATAGGGCTTTGAGCAAGCTGGTCTTGGGGGAGGTGTCCCTGCCCATGGCAGGGGGGTTGGAACTCAATGATCTTTAAGGTCCCTTCCAACTCTAACCATTCTATGATTCTATGTGAGAGTTACCATTTTACTCTAATATTTAAATCTTATACATGACTTTTACATAGCTTCCTTCTAGGATGCAGGAGTTCATATACATCAGAAGTGCATGACAAGTGCTCAGCACTTGCTGAATAAACAGTAGTTTCCTACCAAAGGTGTCAACATAAATCCCTGTATTACTTCTCAGTTCTGAGAATCTTGATTGAAGTACAACCGCCTGAATAATTAGGGTGATACTTCAATAAATCTATATTTATTAGGGTTTCACAACTGCATGTATCACATAAATTTATGGCAAATCAGCTTTAAGTTCTTATTTATAATATCCAAGCCAGAGTTTCATTTTTCACACTTTTATGAAATAACTCCTCTGTGAAGATCAGGAATTACAGTGTTCCCTAACAACTCAATCTTGATCACTCACATAAAAATTTTCCTTCCTCTGACAAAAAAGACGAAAGAAATTCCATCACGGTTCTCAAATATGTAGTTATTTTTGTTTGTTATACATTTACATAATCTTTCTGTCAAGCAGTAATAAATTAAAACAACTAATATCAATGAGCATCCCATGACTGGTTCATTTCCAGAGCTGAGCACTTGAACAAAACATCTAAGATTGCTGGTGATATGTGAGGAGGTCCTAGAGCCTTTAAACACTAACACCTAATTTTCCTTTTCCATTACCACCTTCAAGATTTTCGCTGTAGCCTTACATTTACCAAAAACACATATGCCTTTAGAATATGAACTTTAAGAAGAACTTTTGAAATGGAAATACTGGCAAAAGTTATTTCAAATACTTACCCAAAATACTGTTGTTTTCAGTTCCCTATATTTATTGCAATGATCTTATCTGACACTCGTGTTAACTTTGAAGTCAGCATAAAGATTTTTACCTTCTGCAATACTGGAAGGAATTTCACTAAATGAGCCTAAATGCTTATGATTCAGCATATCGTTGTTTTATGAGAACATTCAATGATGACGTAAAATGTCAAAGAAATTTATGTTAATCCAGAAATTATGCATAATGCTTTAACTAAGAGACCATCTTGCACAGTAAAATTCATCTAGGAAATTATAGGTCTATCAGTTCTAGAATAGTTTGATGCTTTTATGAAGATACCTAAGAAAACACGCCACTTCCAGCAAAATACTCTGTCCTTGTGTATGATTTTAGCACTTTTGCATATATTTGGTTAAAGAGCCACACATCTTTATAAAAGAGCCAAACCACAATACAGAATTTGATTAGCCTTAGGCTTGGGTTCTCAAGTAATTTCCCAGTTTTGAAGCTTGTAAAAATCCTTTGCACTTTCTGGTATGTAATGACAGCTTGATAATCAATCTGACACAGTAACTGATCTGTTGGGATTTTTTTCTTTGAGCTCCAGTATTTGATTTTCTATTTTATTCAAATTTTAAATCACTGTAAGATACACTGGTTTAACATAAGGCTATTAAAATCATACATACTTAAATTTCCAAATTATTGTAGATGACTGGCCTTCAAACAAATGTTTTAGAATATTTGTGATAGCATCATTTATGTACAATGAACTTAACATGTAGTATCTTAGAAATGCCATACCAGAATTAGGTAATATAGGACTCTTGAATACAAGTGGGTTATCTGTATTCTTTACAACTGAGACATCCACTATGACTGGAAGGGCAACCTTCGTTTCTATCTGCAATGAAATGGACTATAGAATTTGAGTGGAAAATTTGACATTCCAGGGGCACTTGTGGGGTTTTCTTTGGTATAGACTGTGTCAGGGTAAAACTATTTATTTTCTATTAGTATTCCTGTTCTATATGCGTATTTGAACATATTTGGTATGAATAAGGACTTGGAAAGAAGTTTGAAATCTTTCAACCATGAAATTAGAAAGTAGGATTTTCACATGAAGGAGATTTCAGGTAATTTTTTATCCAATGTCCTGTTGAAAAGATCACTGCAAATTTTCCTTAGAAATTTCACAATATGTATGACGGGATGTTTCCTTCAGTGTCTAATCCATTTTTAAATCTTGGTAAGATCACATTGTGGAAAATTAAACACTGTGGAATAGTCACAACTGGGGAAGATCTTCAGAAATCTCTCACTTGAAGAATTTTGCATTTAAAAACAGCAGGAGCACATCCACATCACTTAAGATTTTGACTGAACAGTAGTATCTCTGCTATACAAGGCAGAAACACTAAAATCCTATAGGGACAACTGAATATATGCTGACTACATCCCTTATGCAAAATTTACAAAACATTAATATAAACAGAATTTAGCTACCAACTGAACTAAGCTTTCAACAATGAATGAATAAGAACTTTGTTCTGTACATGGAAAACCAAAGTCAAACCTGAGTAACCTTTTATTTATACTGTTGTGGAAAAACGGAGTATTTTTGAGTTCTCCACTACACTGGAAAGGAGATAAAAGGAAATATTCTTATCCTGCAACGCATACTCAATATTTTATGTCCTCTTATTTATTTAGGTCTTCTGTTCTCACAAAAAAATAGCTTCAGTGAAAAATTAAAGAAAAAAAGGCAAGTATTCAGTATTATGTATTTTACATAAAACTCTTTAAATAAAGGCCAGAAAATCCAGTATTGTGAACGTAAGACAGGAAGGAAAAGAGGGATGCAATGCCTAGTCAAGCCAAAACTAAATGGGGAAGTGTTAGTGCTTTACCTTACACAAATTAATTTCACCACTATTCCACAATTTAAAAATAAACCAAAATATCAACATAATTGGCATTACTATACTAAACATAAGAAAATAAGATCCCAATTTTTTTTTTTTTGCCTGTTTCTCATTGTTATCTTTCAGGTAACTTAGCTGGGGAGTACAGGACCACATACACTACTGCTTCTCTAGGCTGAGCTTATTGTTCTCATCAGGGGCTCCTCTCTAGTTGTCTGAGCAGCAAGCAGGCAACCGGGCAGGCAGGCAAAACAGCCAGCTGGTTGCCTCTGCTGCCAGGATGCTTTCCCAAGAAACTGACATTAAAAGAGATACATGTTCTGAAAGCGTTCCAATTGTGGAAAATAAGAAATTTTGGGCTGAGAAATATTCACAAAACAGGCATAACCAGCTACATCCTTATCCTCCCATCTTTAGCATCTCCTGATACTTATGTCATCCTCTGTGCCTTTCTATCTACCTCTCTTCATGTTTTTTGTATGTTTAAACTCCTTCCCCAAACAGTTCCTATAAAGAAGCCCAGTGTGATTGTGCCATCAGGTACTAAACAATCCACCTTATGGTTATGGTATCAATCTGCACTTCCTGTTTTCCTTTTGGTCACCAAAATCAAGAAAATTCTCTTTCCTGGTACCTAGAAAATGATCCATAATTCTAGAATTTATCAGATCCAGTCTTCAAAATGGATGAGATACCTCACACGCATACAGAAAAAATCTAGTGAGTGAACTGTTAGGGATGCCATTCACTTGGAGCCAACTCTGCTGTCCCTGGGTATCTGACTACAGATATTTAAATATAGAATTTAATCTAAAAATTTAAATTATGTTTTATTGCCATGTACAGAGACATGGTGCCCATAGGTGTTATGGAGGATTTACTTTCCTGTTTTACAGTGGATATAGACAAAAAGTTAATACAAACTAAGAAATAGATAACAGTACTCTTACAAAAGTATTTTTGTACTTAGGTGACTGTAAACTCAAGCCTTTCCCATATACTTGCTAAGGAAAAAATATAGAAAATAATTTAAAACTCATGCCTCTCAAAGTGGTAAAGACTTCATCAATTGGTTTAATTATAATTTGTTGGGGACAATGGCCTGAGACCTCCCTGTGTTGGCTCTATGCCCTGGCATTCACTTTGATGAATATCTCAGATATTATGGCTGTGGGGACCTTGGTTGGTGTCACTCTTTGTATCCTGCCAACATAAGAGGCTGAGAAAGCTTGCCACTCCCACAGTTCTCTGAAGCATATCCACTGCCCTGAGTAAAATATGGGGAGAAAAAGATCCACAAAAAACAAGGCAAGGCCTGCCACTGTGAGAATGTACTCTCACAGGACACTGCGCTATCCTTCCTGTGCACAGGGACACAGGGAAGGCAGACTTTGCTCTCATCCCCAACTCTCGCTTGTGCTTCTGAATTCCATGTGGTTGATCATGGACTCAAACTGGTTTGGATTCTCAGCTCTGGAGCAGTCTGGGCTGTACAATTTGTTCTATAACAATCCTAAATTCTTGTCTTTTAATCTACAGTGTTGACAGAAAAGAACAGAATGATACAATTATGGAAGAGAAAACACAGAGAGAATGTCTTCTTTATTCATGTCTATCTCCTCTCTCAATACTCGTGTATGATTTTTTAATTAGGATTTCCATGCAACACTATAATTGTGAACAAAATCTGTGGAGTATCTCTTAAGCTCACATTTGTCTTCTAGTGATTAAGTAGTCTGTAGACGAAGACATTGATTCTCCCATTTTCATTTGCTTCTGGTAGTGAGAATAAAGGTATTCTTTCTGCCTATTTCTTGGCTATTCATGATGAACTCATATCAAAGCCTAGAGACAGATTTTAATTTGTTGAACTCAATGCAAAGTTGGCATGCTCATTTTTACATTTTACTTGTGGTGGTTTTTTGTTGTTTGTTGGTTGGTTGGGTTTTTTTTAATTCCTAATTTTTTTTAAAAAACCATGCATATCATATTAGCATGGAGAACATTCATCCTATGAGCAAAAATTCAGGGAATTTAGGCAAATTCTTTTTTTTATTTAGATTTCAGGATTTAATGATTATCCCTTTTCTAAGGGAAATTCAGGAATTACCCTGAATTGTACTTCAAACAGGACTTATTAGAAATAAAACTATTTACCTCTTGTTACATCACAGCTCTATTAATTTAATAATCAGACAGATTGTATTACCAGATATAGAATTAAAAGCAAATATATTGTATGAACAAGGAATCCATTAATTACAAGCTTTGACCTCTACTGGCAAGGAAGTAAAATAAAACCTGTACTTACACAAATATTAAGAGCTGGGAACAGGAAGCTGCTGGCAATCATTTGTTTAACTTGTCTTTTAATATGTGTGTATTTTAGAAAAGATAGTCTCCAATTGATGCTAATATAACGTATCTGCTAAGATAATATGGTCCAAGTATATATGCTTTTACCCTTTACTTGATACATACTGATCCTTTTTCTTTGGGTGAGGCTGATAAAAATAAAACAAAAACAAAAACCCCAAACAGATATCGCCTATATTGACTTTGCCAAAGCTCTTAGCCTTCTGAACCATGATAGAACAGATTCAAAAAACTTGTTCCAGTTCTAAAGAAATGAAGCTGTTGAAAGAATGAAAAAAGTTAAAAGTTTAGAAAGCATGAAGGGATTAATGAAGGTGATTTCCACTCATAGAGGTTCAAGAACAAAGGACAGTATGGCATTCTTCCCATGACAAGAGAGCACGATGTATGGAGAAGCATAAGAAGAATGCATTCATAGAAATCATACATTCTTTTGCAGCAAGAACAAACAGCTTACACCACCTTTGCTTATCTCTACTTTTGACTAGTACAAACAGGTGATGGAACAACAACTGCAACTTGCAACTGTTATTTAGAGCTCCTTGGCCTCCTCTTAGTCCAGATAGCTGTGTTTCTGTCGTGTCTCTTTCTGTCAGATGATCATTTAATGTATTAAGACTTCACTGAATGAAGAGGCTTGCAGCCATTTTGTGTTTATTTTCATGCAGAATATAGAATCATAGAATCATCCAGGCCAGAAGCGACCTCCAAAGGTCATCTAGTCAGACCTCCCCGCAGTTGCAGGGACACCCCCAACTAGACCAGGTTGCCCAGGGCCTCGTCATATAGGCATTAGCATTATGTTTTCTCACAAAGATTGGATATTTTTGTCTTTGTTTTTCACCCTAACACATGCGACAGATTCAAACCTGAAAGCTCTTTTCTTCTGCGCATGATTAAATATAACTGAATCTATTTGCTATTACCAGTTACATTGTTACATTAAGAACAGTTTTTCTCATGGAGATAAAAACCCATTATTCGAAAGTTCTGTGTAACTTAAGTACAGATGTGTTTTTAATACGCTAAGATTCCTATGGAAGATTAACCATAATACAGTATGAAGAATGAGTTGGAAAATAAAAATTAAATATTAAATTGCCTTTCTTTGGCAGTTTCACATCCCACTTTTTAAACTGAGTATAATATAGCACTGAATTGCCTCAGCAAGTATGCACTTGCATCTTNGAGTTGTTCCCCACCTTTTCTTCCTTGGCATTATTTGCCTTCAGGTAGATGTTCCATTACTTTAATCATTGACTTGAAATCTCTAGTTTCTCGTTGCTCAGTTTAAGAGCAAGCAGAAACATTCAGGATTTTATTCATCTACAATACAATATAAAAAAAAGGTATTTGACAAATGTTATTTTCTATCTATGGTGCAATATACTGCTATTTCCCTAAGAAGTCAGACTGTACAGGTGCAATATACTGCTATTTCCCTAAGAAGTCAGACCGTACATTGCTAAATTGATCTAAGATGTTATCCAAATAAGTCACATTACTTAACTATTGTAAGACTCAACACATTTTCCACCTATTAATACTTACCGTGTATGTAAATGTATACACATATTGTATAGCTACACATATACACACTGTTCTTTTGACCATTTCTGGCGAGTCCAGAGAATTGTGCTGCCGTCAGTTTTGCTGACAACTCTACACNCACTGAATGAAGAGGCTTGCAGCCATTTTGTGTTTATTTTCATGCAGAATATAGAATCATAGAATCATCCAGGCCAGAAGCGACCTCCAAAGGTCATCTAGTCAGACCTCCCCGCAGTTGCAGGGACACCCCCAACTAGACCAGGTTGCCCAGGGCCTCGTCATATAGGCATTAGCATTATGTTTTCTCACAAAGATTGGATATTTTTGTCTTTGTTTTTCACCCTAACACATGCGACAGATTCAAACCTGAAAGCTCTTTTCTTCTGCGCATGATTAAATATAACTGAATCTATTTGCTATTACCAGTTACATTGTTACATTAAGAACAGTTTTTCTCATGGAGATAAAAACCCATTATTCGAAAGTTCTGTGTAACTTAAGTACAGATGTGTTTTTAATACGCTAAGATTCCTATGGAAGATTAACCATAATACAGTATGAAGAATGAGTTGGAAAATAAAAATTAAATATTAAATTGCCTTTCTTTGGCAGTTTCACATCCCACTTTTTAAACTGAGTATAATATAGCACTGAATTGCCTCAGCAAGTATGCACTTGCATCTTATTTTCTCAAGCTTGGTGTTTCTCTTCTTGGGTCAGGTGGTGGGCGTCTCATATGCAAATATACAGGACAAACGTAGAAATATTTCACAGAGCTTAGGTAGGATCCAGACTTAATTTTAGTCCTTATGCTTGTGAGTATGATTACTCCCTTGTGCTCTTTTTTTAAAAATAATTTCTAAATTATTAAATAATTAAATAAATTATACTCAATGAGTTGTTCCCCACCTTTTCTTCCTTGGCATTATTTGCCTTCAGGTAGATGTTCCATTACTTTAATCATTGACTTGAAATCTCTAGTTTCTCGTTGCTCAGTTTAAGAGCAAGCAGAAACATTCAGGATTTTATTCATCTACAATACAATATAAAAAAAAGGTATTTGACAAATGTTATTTTCTATCTATGGTGCAATATACTGCTATTTCCCTAAGAAGTCAGACTGTACAGGTGCAATATACTGCTATTTCCCTAAGAAGTCAGACCGTACATTGCTAAATTGATCTAAGATGTTATCCAAATAAGTCACATTACTTAACTATTGTAAGACTCAACACATTTTCCACCTATTAATACTTACCGTGTATGTAAATGTATACACATATTGTATAGCTACACATATACACACTGTTCTTTTGACCATTTCTGGCGAGTCCAGAGAATTGTGCTGCCGTCAGTTTTGCTGACAACTCTACACAGAACTGAAAATTTGACCGAAGTGCTTAATGTGGCTCAAAGCATGTGAAAAAACACAGGGCTGGGTTTTGTTCCACTGACGCAATTCTTGTATGTGTCAGTAATTCCATTTGAGTTAACATCACAGTTGTTCCAAGGCCTGTGACTGCCGAGCTGCATATAACATACTTCTTTTAGTTTCTCAACAGAGTGTCAGTAGAGTATTTGCTTGTTGAGAATATGAGGTATAAGGGAACTTGAAATTGGCTGTGGGATATCTGGCAAGTTGAACTGCTGCTATGTTGACATGTTTTTAATAAAGCCAAACCGATGCACCCATGAATGCTGGCAGTTGCTAGGCTCTCATGTACTTTAAAAGTAATATGAATTTTCCATTGCTTTTGAGACTTGGGGAATATCTGAGAAGTTCCAGAATGTAAAGACAATTTAAAAAAACAAACAAAGAAAAAAACACAAAACAAAACAAAAAAACCAAACAAAACAAAAAAAACAAACACAACAAAACAATGGAACTTTTGGAACTTTAGCTTTTCTTTTATATTCTTTATCTATCTTCCACACATTTCCAGATAGAACTCAATTTGTGTTTCATTGATTGTACCTGAAAAGCTAGAGTCTTTCTATATACTCTCAGTAATTACTACAAGCCCTCTCCTTGTGGTGGAGTGGTGTCTATGTAAATGTGCAGATTCAAGGAAGTACTCCTTACCCTCACTGAGGAAGTCTGTGCTTCTGGTTATTCTAGGGTTTGGTAGCCTCTGGATTTTCAATCAGAAGCAGACATTCTAAGCTCAGATATTTCATACCGAGTCAGAAAACAATGGGAGGTTCTTCTTTGCATTATCCTTTCCAGTCCTACAAGAATCACAAATACAAGTACAAGGGAGTTAAATTTTCAAAGTATCCTTATTGACTTCTAGTTTTCATCTAGGGAAGTGAGCTTCCCACAGAGCTTTATTTTGAGATCTGAGTCAAATTCAGTTTCAAACAGCATATTAGATTCCTACTAATTACTACTGTTATATCTGCCTTCTGCTGTATCACATTTATGATCTTGCTTGAGTTTCTTGCAGTAACTTATTGAGAAACAAAGCTACATGTTTGCCACGTATTGGTTCAATCTCTTCTTTCACTACGGTGAGAAACATGTATGCAATGGGGCTCTCCTTTAAAGACCTCGTGTTTTATAAATACCATTAAGCACAATAAAAATGTTGAGGTCAATGCCTTGCACATGATGCACGACAAGTAGTGAGCATTATGGCAGTCTTCTCTGACTCTCAAGTAAGTTTGTTCCTTTGATAGGTTAGCTTACTGAGAAGACCATTGCTGATGACTACAACATTTTTCCAGAGCTTTAAACAGACTTTTAAGAACAATGAATTCAGGAAAGGGAATCTGCTGAAGATAAAGACTGGGACTGGACTTGGAATTGTATAGAAAGGCAGCATAGATGACAAAAGACATGTATGATGTATTTGTAATGGTCTGCTGAAATGGTGCTCCACGGCATTTTTCCATTGGCTGCCATTTCTCATACAGTGAAAACTTCATGTACGGATATACCATGTTTCTTCCGGTCAAACAATAAAAATGTTGTGGCATTGTTTGGAAAGATGTTTAGTAACCTTATATCCAATGAGAGGCAACAGAAAGAATTGTTTGTAGTCAATAGCTGCTATATGAAAATATGTACATATTACAGCCTATACTGAAAAACTGAGGTAATTTTTCTGCAGAAGGAAAAACTTCATGAGGGTGGCAAGCTACAAACTGTTATACCAAAATGTTACTAAGCTAAAGTACACTAGTAAACATTGGAACACTTCTGCTGGCCTTGCCATTACTAGTCGTATCTTCTGCTATTTCACTCTGTTGGCAATGATGACGAAAGCTGGTGAGAGAGAGGAAATGATGGTTTTCAGTAGCTTTTATGGTGAATAAACCTGAATGCATTTTTTTTAAGATCTCTCTCCTCACATCCTATATGGGGTGTGAGCACTGAGACCAAGCAGTAAGAACAGTGGAATGGCTGCTGGTAGGAGATGGAGGCTTCCTACTTTTACTACAACTTCATCTGGCAGTTTAGAATACATCAGGGAACTCAGCTTAAGGCTATCTGTGTGTCCTGGTTTGAGGTAAAACGAACCAATTTTCTGTTTTACAGTTTTACTTTCTTAGCTAGGCCTCTTCTAACTAGCTAAACTCTGAAATTAACAGCACATTGTTCAGAGCTGTTCCATCTCACAGTGATAAGACCTGATTATACCAAGGGATGGTATGCAGAGAGGCCCTTGTTTAGACTTATTGCTGGAAGAACCAAGGTCAGATAATTTTCAGCATTTGCCGTTGGAAGGTCCCACCTTCAAGGAGGAGCGGACAGGACAGGTGACCCAGAACTGACCAACAGGGGTATTCCATCCCATCCACATCATGCCCCTTATAAAAGCTGAAGGATCAACAGGTCAACTCTTTTTTTTTCGCCCCTTCTTCCGTGGCTGACATCCAAGGAGGACTCTGCCTGTTCGTCTGCCTTTGATCCTGATCCGAGCGTTCCTGACTCCAGAGCTGGAATCCGGCTCCTGTCGATCACCGAGTCCAGTTTGGGACTTTTCCTGAAGCCTGCTGGTGACGTGGTCGTCATCCTGGGAGCTTGATACGGTTTTGTATATACTGTATACTCCCTTTTTCCTAAATTTCCTTTTTATTATATTACTTATATTTTCATTAAAGTAGTTTAGTTTGTTCTAAACTCTTGAATCTCTTTAACTCCTTCCTCTCCTCTCTGACCAAAAGGGGGGAGGGGGGGGGGACATCTGTCACTCAGGTTTTGGTAAATTTGGCTAAAACCACGACACTGTGTTACGGGATTCTTACTTGGGAAGAGCTTTATCTTGGAGCAAACAAGATAAACAATTTTGGCCATTCTTTTGACAATCTGTGCCGAGGATATTTGACATTTATATCATCATTCACATACAACTGTTTTTGTTAACACTATGGTTTCAGATAGGG
Source organism: Pedionomus torquatus (assembly GCA_013398155.1). Classification (NCBI taxonomy): domain Eukaryota; kingdom Metazoa; phylum Chordata; class Aves; order Charadriiformes; family Pedionomidae; genus Pedionomus; species Pedionomus torquatus. The sequence goes on from VZRU01015088.1 coordinate 49,756, forward strand.
AACGACCAGATTGCTGAATGCATATTTATTGACTATACAGCCTGTCCCTGCATTAAAGTTCTTCCCAATTTCACAAATAAAAGCAACACAATGCTTAGGACACTGCTATCCATACCTCTGCACTAAGTTGCATCACTGAGGCTATAATTCTCAAGTTTATTATTTTTAGGAATATCTGAAAAATCACATTGTTTATGATGTTCAAGATTTAGAACTTTAATGCTGTCTATTTACTGAATCAAATTTTAAAGAGTCCAGCAGATAGTAATTAAATGACCATGATTAAAAGTCTTATCAGCCAATGTCAAACTCAACAGGTGTATCAACAATGACATAAACATGATTCACCACATCAGGATATCCTTGAGTGTTTGAGGCTTTGAAATATTTACAGCAATGTTCTTTAACGGATACAAATATAAGAACATACAAATGGAAATTCATTCTGGGTTTTTGATTGCTTATTATCAGTGAAGATGCAACCCATCTGTTCTCAAGTTGCCTTTCCAAATATTTGAAGCCTCTGGGTTTAAAGCAGTCAGGTTATTGGTTCTGCCAAAGGAAATGTTCACTCATGGCTACTTGCAAGGAGGGAAGGATGAGAAACTCTCATAATTACTTAAGTACACACTGTTAAGATAAGCATCTAAAATGTTCATATTGTTAAAGAAGAGGGATTGAAAAAGACATACTATGGTTTCCCCTTCTGTCTTCTGCAGACTTGGGTGATAAAAAAAGATCATCAATGTAAATCCTCTGCATTTGGCAATAATGATGATCTACATACGAACCAGTAGCATACCTTGGGACTGGTGGTTACAGAGTGCTACTGAGTTGCATACCTCATTGGGCCAGGGAATGTTTGTCTGATAACCCATAATAAAGTGGGTATTGTACCCACTGTATCCAGTGTAGTAATACAAAACCAAAACAACAGCGTAAGAATTTGTAGAAATTATAAAGGCTCTATTAATAAGGCAATTACAAAGTATCTGGGACTTGTGATCTTAACAAATCAATTTCTTGTTGCTTTTTGCCAGGATCAAAAATCCAAACATGCCAGCAATTTGCCATCAGTAAAGGCATGGAGGATGCTCATGAAATCATTAGTCTGAGACAGATGCCTCCCAATAAAAATTCCCATTTTAGTTGTGATTTCCGCCCCCTCCCCCCAGTATTCCACAGAAACTATTTCCAAAACTCCATACAGTACCATGCTTTGTTGATATCCTTATTTTGGGATCATCTAAGAAGGAAACTTCTGAGCAGCTCTCAGAAGTTTGGAGCTATACGGCACCCACCTGAGACTAGATCAGATAAACTCCAGTCATAATGCCCTGGATTAAAAATCCAAACATTAAGCTTGTACATTTTTTTGATTGCTCGGTTTTTACCAGGTTTCTACAGCATTTTTATTGTAATTTGAAGAAGTTCTAACTCTCTAACACCGAAGTTCTATGGGTACCAATGCAAAAAATTGGCAGAGGCATTGCAAAAACAGGCAGAAGCATTCAAAAATAAGTTACTGAGACATGATTCTATCATTTCTCATGACAAACCAAGACTTTTGGTGATTATGACATTATAACATGTGACACTGGAGCTGTTCTCAGCCTTGGCTAACTTAGATAGGCCCGAACCACTGAAGGCCTACTATGCAGTAACATTGATGCTAAGCTAAAACACAAAGAAGGAGATGCAGAAGCATTCATTAGTGGAATAAAACAACCAAGAAACCAAAAAACTAAGCCAAGCCCATAATTATGGCTGTAGTAGCTTGTTTGTGGTTTGTTTGGAGTGAACTACAGTGCTAAAGAGTCTCTCTCTCCAATGACTAGTTAACTCTTCCATTTGTACCCCTCATGCTATTGAATATTATACTAAACACAGATCATTTATTGCAGGCTTACTTTCAAGCCAAGAAAATTCATCAGGAATGTGCTGTGTTGGAATGTGTTGTTGAATATGCTATGGCACATTCAGACAGACTCAAGTCTTAAAAAATTACTCAAAGTTCCAATAGCAATGTAGGCTCATACGGGCATGAAGATGACCGATTAAGGAAACCATCTGGTGAGCTCAATCATTTTAACTTATAAATTTATAATGAAATGCCTTTACAGCAGGCTATCCTGAAAGAGATTAGATTACTTTAGCTATGTTAAAAGCAGTACATCCAGCTGCCATACAAATAGAGTGCCAGAAGTTACGCCTGGCAACTCAAAACTACTGCAAACATACAAAAAGTGATAAACAACAAATTATTTCTCAAGATACAGTGTGTCATTTAATTTTTAAGTATTTCTCTAGAAAATATCTAAACCTCATGATCTAAGTTGTCTATGAATTGTAACTATTCATAGGCTGCTTTTAGGAAGGAAAAAACACCAACTTCCTGATAGTGGTCCTACTTGAAGTGACTTACAAATTCAATGTCATTGCAAACATCTGCTGTAACATTCCCTATCCTCTAGCAACTGTGACTCATAGGGTGGTGTGTTTAGTAACTGGAGTGCTTTCACCTCTTGGACTCAGGAATTTAACCAAAACCAGCTGCATCTAAGCCTTCAGCATTGTCCTGTGGTAAGCAGAGTCAGGCTATGTCAAGGACTTACCGTTGGCCTTCCCATTAAAACTGAATTTTCCTGAAAACACTAGAAACAGCTAGAACAATCACTGTTTTAAATGCTAAGGTTCTGAATGATATAATAATGATGATAAAATGAAACAAACAAACAAACCAAAAAAGCCAACCAAAACAACAACAACAAAAAAAATCCAACATATCAAACAAAAATAATAGGGGGAAAAAAACAGGTAACGATTGTATACACAAGTCTCCACTCACAGTATCCACACAACACAGCCTTTTAACTTGAGACACGTTTTCCCCTCAGTGGACCCCTATGACTTCAGACACCCTGCGACACAGTCCCTTGTAAGCTCTCAGGGCTCTCCCATCTATGGAGGCAGAGCTGCTCCTTACCCTTCCATCCCAGGCTCTCAGCTCAGCTCAGTCACACCTTCCCTTGACCCTACACTTCTGGAACCTCTCCTTACCTGTGCATGCTCAGGTGCTCACAGGGAAACCCCACTTCTCTTCTGGCCTGTAGCCTGCAAAACAGGCAACTGCCATGAGGAAAGAGGAGACAATTCTCCCTTCTACCACTCAGCTGACCCCTTTTAAGTATTTAAGGCAAAATACTACAAAATACATACTAAATTGTAGGCAAGCAGACAAAATGTGCACTGTCTCTTGTACTGTGAAAAAATTGTGTGGGAAGATGGGCTGATACGGCTTGTCAGATGCTGTGTTTTGTGACATGTCACTTGTAGTGAGCTTGGATGGTAAATTTCATGGGGAAATGAGCTGACGTAATGTTAGTGTTAAAATCCATCTCCTGTTCCTGTGCCTCAGGAGGACTTATGTTTTGTCAGAAGACAGGGAGCTGCCTGAATGTGAGTTTCCTTCAGAAGTCACCGGGGGATATTGCTAATCCCTGAGGGGTGAGTGAAGCTCTCCCCTGTCAGCAGGCCAAAAAGCCATGTACTGAAGTCCCTTTGCAACCAAAGCTCTCTGGTGTATCTCTTGGATGTCTCCTTTGTATTCAGTGACCACTCTGTGATGCATAATACTTGTGGTCAGTTTGCCAGCGCTCCCTGAAGCAGTGACTCAGAGGGGGTTCTTGCTCTACGTGATTCAAGGAGCGTATGGTGGGATTGGGTGCACCCTGTCTGGCCAGCTATCACATGCAGTGAAGTGGGAATGGCATGCAAGCATTGAACAAGACTGAATTTATTTTTTTTAATAAAAGTATCAATGTCTGTCAGTGATGCTGACCTCTGCCAACCTGATGGAGTTTGTTTCAGGCCTGGGTCTTTTTTCTGTCTCAGTGTTGTATATATACCACTGCCTGGAACACTTTCATTTGTTCTCCAGGAGCATGATAACCTGACTGATTTTTAGCATGGAATCACAGAACTGTCAGAGTTGGAAGATTACTCAGGACTACATCCAGGCAGGTCTTGAACATCTACAGAGAAGGGGACTCCACAACCTCCCTGGGCAACATGTTCCAGGGCTCTGTCATCCTCACCATGAAGATTTTTCCTGTATTTGAATGGAACTTCCTGTCTCCCAGCTTGTGCCCATTGCCTCTTGTCCTGCCACTGGGAACCACTGAAAGGAATCTGGCTCCATCCTCCTTCAACCCACCCATCAGGTATTTAGAAGCATTAATAAGGGCTCCCCTCAGCCTTCTCTTCTCCAGGCTAAAGAGATCTCTCAGCCTTTCTTCATAAGGGAGGTGCTCCAATCCCTTAATCATTTCTGTTGCTGGGCTCTCTCCAGTAGTTTCCTATCTCTCTTGAACTGGGGAGCCCAGAACTGGAGGCAGTATTCCAGTTGTGGCCTCACCAATGCAGAGCAGAGGGGGAGAATGATCTTCCTCAACCTACTGACCACAATCTTCCCTATGCAGGCCAGGATTCCATTTGCCCCCTTGGTGACAAGGGCACATTGCTGGCACATGGAGAGTTTACTATTTACCAGGAACACAAATTTTACTACTGTAGTTTTAAAATCTGTTGTGAAAAATGAGAATATTGAGATGTCTCAAAAAAAACCCAGCTCAAAACCCAAACAAACTTGGTAAACATTGGGTACCTGCTGGTAGAAAACAAATTATAACAGCTATCAAACATTGTGTTGTCTTTACACATGTCCGTACTTGCATGTGAATAAAAGTATGCCTCTCCCAGCCCTGTTTCTTCAGTTTAATTTGAACCTAAATCTTATTTACTTGTAGCATGTAATTTTGAAACTTTTTGTTGAAGTACATAAACATAATAAAAAAGTTAATAAACTCCAATGGTCATTTTTGTAGATAACAGTGTATCAAACTGAATTCAGCAATGGGATTGATTTAGTTTGTTTTGATTATTCAAACGTTAGTCTTAATTTTCCTTAAATTCTTCACTATAATTTATTCAAAATAATGTGCGCTGCTTTAAAATCCATTTACCAGTGAGGTGTCAAAAAGCAGCATCTTCTTGACGTAATTTAAATCTAGCATGCTAAAAAGATACATTCAGTTCATATGTTCTAGGCCAATAGCTGGAAAATAAATAAAGGGTTATTTTTTAAAAGTTTTTTTGTTTTTCAGATCAGTAATAATTCCATGTGGTTGGACTTTGTTTGCTTTTAATTTTTGTTAGCTGCAAGTATTACTGATTTAAATTTTAGACTATCAACAGGTACTTTACAGTCTCTGGAATCCAGAATTCTGAGTGGGTTAATAATTGCCAACATCAATTTTATATCAAGCAATCCAACAAAATTTAAAATGTTTACTCTTATCTGACTTTCCAGGACTTCAACTACGCAATCAATAGGTAGAGTATGTTTACATACCGCTAGCAGCCAGTGACTCCCTACTATTTGCATTCAGTGACGATATGTCAATACCAGATTGTGCTATGTCTGCAAGTTCCATACTAGGTTTTTTTTCACACTGCGGGTCTAACAGCCAAATATATCTCATCTTGCACCTATTGTATTTAAAGAAACTTTCAGGATATTTGTATAGATTTGTATAGATTTTTTTAAGGGACTAAGTAGAATCCTTTGAAGCAAAGCAGATGTGGAGAAAATGACTCCTTGAAATCTTTTGGCAGTATTTCTTTGGGGAAATTGCTGAATTTACAGGATAGCTCCCAGAGTGAAATATTGCCTGTCTGAAATAGGAACTAATTAAAAGGAGTTTTGATGTTGTCCTACATGACATCCTTATCTCTAATTTGGAGAGACATGGATAGGAAAGATGCACTGCTCCATGAATTAGGAATTGGCTGGATGTTAACTCAGAGTTATGCCAACAGCTTGATGCCAAAGGGGCAGTCACTGATGAGTGGTGTTCCTCGGAGGTTGGTACTGAGACTAGTGGTGTCTAACATATTTGTTGGTGACATGGACACTGGGATTGAGTGCACCCTAGGCAAGTTTGCCAACAACTACAAGCTGTCTGCTGTAGTCAACACACTAGAGAGAAGGTATGTCATCCAGAGGGGCCTGGACAGATTTGAGAGGTGGACCCATGCCAACCTCATGAAGTTCAACAAGACCAAGTGCAAGGTCCCCTATGTGGGTCAGGGCAATCCTAACCACAAATGCAGGCTGAGTCAACAATGGTTTGAGCCCACCTTTGAGGAAAGCCCCTTGAGTGTTGGTGGATGCAAAGCTCAACATGAGCCAGCAACATACACTCCTGGCCCAGAAAGCCAATGGCATCCTGGACTGCATCAAAAGAAGCATGGCCAACAGGTTGAGGGAGGTGATTCTGCCCCTCTACTCTTCTCTGGTGACCCCACCTGGAGTACTGTATCCAGCTTTGGGGCCCCCAACACAAGGACATAAATGTGTTGGACAAGTCCATAGGAAGGCAACAAAGATGATCAGAGGGCTGGAGCAACTCTTCTATGAAGACAGAATGTTCATCTTGGTGTCCACCAGGAACTCTAGGAGATTTTTTGCAAAACTTCTTTCCAGCTGGGTAGTCACCGCCCCATACTAGTGCCTGGGGTTGTTCCTCCCCCGGGTACAGGACTTTGCACTTGCCCTTGTTGAACTGCATGAGATTCCTGTCAGCTCACTTCTCCAGTCTGTGCAGGTCTCTCTGGATGGCAGAACAACCCTCTGCCGTATCAGCCATTTCTCCTAGTTTTGTGTCATCTGCCCCATCATTAAGATCATTAATGAAGATGTTAACGTGACTGGACCTAGTACTGACCAACTGGGTTACACTGCTAGTTACTGGCCTCCAACAAGATTTTGTGCCAGCTAAAACTAATCCCTAAAAGTCTCTTTCTGTATCTTAGTGGAGAAATTGTGTTTTGATTCCTTAAGTATTGCATAAAATACTAGCATCTCCAACATTCAAAACATTTCAGGAATTATATTAAGTTGCTCTGATTTCCTCGTGTGCCTCCCTCAATTGTCTGTGTATTCTTCAGTAAGATAACAAAAGCACTTCCTTAAAGAGAATCATTACCATTAGTTAGTAACCATTAGTTGTTCAAATAGCTAAAACTGATTGATTTTATTCTAGTGATCTTTCTTTCCTGCTCTCTGAAGACATGACTTCTGGCCAAGATCCCAGCAATCCTCCCTCAGGTCTCTCCTCTCCTCATCCCTTTCATGTGCTGAGGCCTCCCTTATTTCTGGACTGTTCAAAAATATTAGACGCTCTCTGCTACCGCCTACTGTGTAAGCGCTCTGCTCAAATGCTAAGCAGAAGGACTGCAATCATTGGGAGGCTAGCAATCGGGAAAAAAGTTGATGTCTCTAGTCCAAGGCAGAGAAGCTTTCAAGCCACTCAGAGATGGCAAACAGCATTCTGTAGAATGTTCAGATGTAGAGGTCTCCTACAGAGCTTTGACTGGTTTCCTAGCTCTGAAATCATGGGAGACAGAGGCTCTTTCTTTTTTAACATGAGCTTTTCCTGCAAGTCCTAAAATACTGTGACTAATTTGCAAGATCTGCTTTTTCTGCATTCCTCTGAGTTACACAGCAAGGAACTTCTACTTTAGGGTAGAGCTATTGATAAGTTTTTGTATTCTCCACTTCCATCATTAACTCCCACTACAACCAGCACTGTACTTCTTAAGCAGCCTATGGTTAACACTGTTCTGCCAAACACAAAAGAAACTCATTTGTGCCAACGCAAAGAAGATACCAGCAGAGGAAAAGATAGCACTGGAACTGTGTCTGGTTTTACTGACTGTTTGACTGACAAGATGTTATGGCAGGATCTGTGTGTCTCAGGGTACCGCTGACAATCATTCACCAGCACAAACTGACTACTTCCTCTGCACCAGCCTGTACTATTGAAAACCAGATATGGGTGTAACGTTGTTTTATTCAGCTTTAAAATCTGTCACTTTGAGTGAGTGGCTGCTTTATCAATGCCAGCCCTAATCAAGCAGCCATCTTTCAGTGCTCTGATTCTGTCAGCTACTCCATGTAGCTTTGCCTTGCCTCTGCTGTGTAGGCCTCCGTATAGTCCAAAGAGCCATCACAGAGCTGCAGCCATTTTCCCCAAGAACAACTTTATGCTGCTAGAAAATGATTCTCACATCTTCGTATGTGGTTAACACCGTTTCTGAATGGTGGCCTATTATCATGCTTCTTTGGGGTTAGTTTGGGGGGTCAATTGTAACAAAATACTTGTTATTTGGTTAGTTATTAACAAATGGTTAGCACCATTAGAACACTGACAATTTAAAGACCTGTAATGGATGGAAAGTGATTTGGTGTGCACTTCCCTCTCTGAAAAGCATCACCCCTGAAGAATACGTAGTACTTTACCGCTGCTTCCTCTGTGAAAGGAAACCCCTAAAATTGCACGTGTAGGAGGTCTGCTAGATGAAACAAGGAAGTAATTTGGAAGAAAACTCTTAGATTAAGCATAGCAAGTACATACATAAAGGGGCAAGATATGTGTTTACTCTTCTGGTCTACTGGGTACAAGATAAATAGGTAATTAAAATAGCACTTAGTGACCCTTCAGATTTACATTAGCTAATGTGTTTGTTTGGGGGTCTTCATTTCTGCTTGAAAGGTTTGGACAGGACTCTCCCTTACCAAACAGTCTAGGAGAGGAGTATCATTCTGTGTCATGGTAATACATATGAAAATGCTATCTTCAGAAATTTGGAGTGAAAATATACAGATGAATACCCACCTATCTAATCATACATTTCTGTGAGCAAAATTCAAAATTATTTGGTAAATGGTGTATTAGCATACAATGGATAATTCATGTAATAGCAAAATTTTCTCTTGTCTGACTATAGGCAAAAGTTTCTCTCAGTTTCACTCTGTGTGGGAAATCCGTTTTATTGTACAGAGAATCCGTGTGCCTTGGCAGTTCTGCAGTTTAAACTTGATTGCCCACCCAGAACTCCCTATTGTAATCCTCAGGTAGACTTGGCTGCTTCTGCATGCCCTCCACTGTCCCTTAATTGATTAATATTGCTTAATTTATAAAGTTCCATAAGCAGAGGTGACATTTGTATGGTTGCATTCGGATGGTGTGTGAAGTATTGCTCAGTACAGAATGGCTGTCACATTTGACAGCACAGTAACAGCATTACCCATATTTTATATGCAATTGTGCAAAGTGATTTGGGCATTTCTGAGTTTGAAAGCCAAAAAATTCTTCAATCCACATACACATTAATTATTTAGGAAAAAAGGTTTGTAAATTTTCACTTGTGGCTTTACATACAACTGGAAAAAAATTGGACCTGGCATATACAGGCAAGGTCCACAGCTTCATAGGAATCATTCTCTGGATTACACAGGTGTAGTACAACAACATCTATCTTCTTGTTAATACATATTTATGCATATTGAAACATTACATTTGTTGATGTAAGACTGCACAAACATGAGTGGCACATTCCTGATGAGTGGTAAGCAAGAGGTTACTGTGTAAATTGTTGACAATTAAGGAGCAGGTGTGCCCAGTGATAGGTGCTTGGATTTTATTGAATTATAGATGAGCACAATAGATGAGCAATGTGAAGAAGAAAGTGCCTGCAGAGGAGCCTTATGCTAAAAGCTGTCTTGCCTCTTCTGATGAATCAGTATGCTTGGGCACTTCTCTGAAATGCCTCTACACTGATTAATGCAGCGTGGGGAACAAGCAGAAGTTAGAAATCTGAGTGTAGTTACAGGGCTGTCACCTCATTGGGATAATAAAGGCACAGTGGGTCATGTGGAGGAATCCATGAAGGCAAAATCCAGCTGTTAATGTGCATAATTTCTCTCATAAATCCAATACCTTCTCCAAGTTAATATCATCCAGTGTGATTTCCCACTGCTGTAAAAGAACTAAGATTATAGGAAAGATAAGACAAATAATGATGATAAAGGAGGAAGTGGCAAATTTAAGAGATGAAGGGTTAGAATTTGCCAAAAGTAACTTAAAGAAAATGACCTTACTTAAGAAACCCTTTTCCTCTGTTTATATTTAGATATTTCTATTTTCATAAAGTTGTTAAAAAATCTTTAAAATACTCTAATGAATGAGACAAAAAAATTTAGCATTTAAAAAATAATGGAAAATCTCCCAACTACAGAAAAAATCCAATCAATAACAAGCCAAAATTAAATGCCACCACGAGTAAAAGATGCTGAGGCTGGAATGCTAACAATCAGAAAATAAGTGCTCTAGAATATGAGTTTAAATTGTGTACTTTGATATCTAGTAATGTTAAAAACAAAACCAGGAGTGGGATGCTTACTTCACTGATGAGGTCTGTTTGAGTTTAAAATAAACATCTTAATATATTTTTATCATAAACAATAGTAGTGTTTTAATGGTGTTATATTGAGAAAATGCCTTGTCCCTGTGTGCTCTGAATAGATAATCATCGGTTGCTGACTGGTTACTTTTTTTGATGCTCATTTATGGCAAGATGTTCACATTATATTTAAAAAAAAATAATTATCTTCTCCCTTGCATCCCTGGGCTACAGATGAAAAATAAAATTTGTACCTAATTTAATGTATTACATTAGAACCTCTCCTGTCATCATAATCATGAGACTCTAAACAAATGTTAGAAATATGGTATGCTCAAATACCTGAATGCAAAAGTTGATGTCACAATGTACTTTTGGGGAACAAATAGTAGAAGGAATATATATCCTTTTTTCAAAAACAAATGCTGGAAAGACATTTAATGAGTTGTCTACTGGCAAAGTGTCATGGTTGGTTGTTTTTTTTTTTACAGGATGGTCAGTCAGCTCAAAGAAAATCAAGGCATCATTTCAATTTATCGACTTTGTATCTACTTGTGAATTAAAATGTTTTTATAGGGTGACTGTTAATCCCATGTGGGATGGGATAGGAAATCACAGTCCTCCAGACAGTATGGCAGCTATATTATGGAAATTCCTTTTCAATTTCTGTTTCTGAGAAAGCATCATTTTTCAGGAAGGAAGTGTGTATAACTAGTTGTAGAATACAGATGTTATCTCATTTAGTATGGAACCAGAGGGTGCCCCAAGAAGCCAATATATAATTTAGGCCATTGGTCAGGTAGAAACAATACTATTTGAGTTGCAGATGCAACGATGTTACTTAAGCAAACCATATTCATGAACAGTTTCATTTCTGTTATTTCAGCATCTGAAAAATTTGTTAGAGTACCAAAAGGATATTTAAAGAACTCAACTACAACCTGGTTTTGAGTCATCATAACAGTTGTTGAAGCCAATATATACTTTGAAAAGAAAGCTCTACTATCTTTTCCTTCTTGCTTCTCACAAATTGGATTATAGAGCTATCACAGTGAATTTGTTAGATTCTTGGATAAAAATCAAAGAGAATAGTAGTGTAATGCTATGTAGATAGAATGAAGTATTTTCTAGACAATTGGATAGTACTGAGTAATCAAGACCTGTATGTCTATAATATGGTGTACGCAACATCATGCAGGAGATAGGAAATTTCTGTGTTAGGATTTTTCACAGTTTGAACAAGTCTTTCATGTCACCTGGCTAGATTCCAAACACCTTAAATTTTTAATATCTGGTCTTACGTAGTTTTGTAATTGCTCATAAATTAAGGCTTTTGTTACAGGATGTGGACTGCATTAAGAATGTCAGCTAAAAGTATTGCTTCAGTTTTTTTAAAAAATATGCTAGTAGTCTCATTGGTGAGTCATCTCTTTTTGTGATTTCAAGAGCTTTAAAGCAATGCTAGGTATCTGGAGCTGATACAGAGACAGGGTTTTAACCTCTCTCCCACGTGTTTATTTCTATTGTTTTAACTGATAGCAACTGTTCTGTAATCTTGATGATAAGATTCTTTAATTTTCCCTAACCTGCCTGGACATCCATGCTGCAAAGCCTGATATAATGTACAGAAAAAATGAAAAAGGAAAAGATAAGAACTATACTTGCTTTTATAGTGACAAAGTTTTATGGATAAACTTTTGCTGTGTGTAGAGTTTGAGTAAGCCCACTCTATTTGGCACACTCTTGTGGAAAATGTGAATGGGCCAGCCCTTGCCAAACAATACAGGAGATCAACAAACACTCTGCTCATTTATCAGAGCTGGAAATGCAGGAGAAAGAATTTTCAACAAGAAATTCCCAAACATAGGCCAATGAACAGTCTTATCGCAGACAGGTCACAGATATCCATTACCGCTATTCTCAGTGTGTACCATGTGCATGGAATAAATGGAGAAAGCTTAGTTGGAATCAAGTGAGATGCTCTGAATTCTTCCCTAGCATCAAAAAATAAAAGGCAATTTATAGCTTCTGAATAATGCAGACTGTAGGTTTCCTTCAGCTAGTAAGAATTGTGCTATTATCTATTGACTTGAAACCATTTTGGTGTTAACTTCAGCTCAGCTGAACAAGATTTTAATTGTAAATAGTATTTCTAAATAATAAAAGTAATGATATTCTGCTATTCCTGTTTGTGGCTTTATTAAGCCAATAATCTACACCAGTGTCTTATTTTCTGTGAGATGGCAGTTTGGGAATAATGAAAAGAATGCAGGAAAAGATAGAAAAGATCATTTTATCCAATTACTATAATTACCCCTAATAGATGAGCAGAATGACTGTTCATAGTGCCAAGCAATGCCAGGCAATCTGTTCTGAGGCATGGGATAACTTGTTTTTTACTGATGGTAACATTTGTCATTTGCGATTGCCAGACTGCTTCAGTATTCTCTAAGAAGTTAATGAGAGAGTTCTATTCCCTCCTCAGTCTGTGGGAATACACATACATTTCACTGCGATGTACTGATCACCATTAGACTGCCTCCTAGACTGTGCAGCAATAGTCCTACTTCCTGCCTAATTGGTGCTGTGACACTGTGCAGCAAGACTCATGGAAACAGAAATAAAGTAATTAAAAAGGAGTGCAGTCCCATGGCTTCCTGGGATAGGACACTCATATGGCAGGTAGAAAGATCTCTATATTCAGCCCTGCAAAATTCTAGTTCAGGAATTTTATATTATGCTGTCATTCAAAACCAATTTGCAATTTGTACCTGTGTCATGAGCATTATTATAATTTCACATGTATTTGGCTGCAGTTTAAAAAGGATTAAATTCTGTGTCCTAATGGATTTCACATAACAGCAGACTAGGGAGGTTCATCAGCAAGGTTGACAGGAGGTTGTGGCTGTATTCCTAAATTTGTTGCAGTCTTTTGCAATAACAGAAGTGCGAAATGCTTGCAGATCTCAATGCTTAAAACCTGAAACAAGTACTATGAAAGATGTGTTTACGGGCTTTTTTTTTTTTTCCACAATGGATAATCATTAATGGAAGCAGTGTCTAGTTCTCTGTGTGTATCTTTCTCACCAATACTTAGCTCAGGAACTTCAGATTTCTGAGATCTAGGTTGTAAGAAATTACTTCTGTAATTAAATGTGTAGTTATGCTGGTGGTATTTCTGTCATAGCAGATTTTACTAACAAAAACAAAGAGAAAACTTATTCCTGATAGTTATGTGTAATACATTATATTCTGTGTTATTTAAAGTTCCTCTGTGATGTCTGTGACCTCTACCTGTAACAAGTCAGACAAGCATCACATGCAAAAGTGTGGTAGAAAGTTGTCTTCATGTGATTTTCTTTACATCTTCATCAAGATCATCTATGTTGCTGCCTTCTACAGCTCACTCTCTGGGCTAGTTCTGCACACTCACATAGCTTCTAATTTTCTCATGGCTATTAATTGTAACTTCATTGGGTAACAGTAGAGTTCCTGCCCTTTTGGAATTGCCATTGCGTTACTGCCCCAGGCATGTCATGATTCTAGAAAGTAAACCTCCCATGCTTCTCTCTGGGAGTAGCAGTTCTTTCCTATTAGTACAGTAGCATCACATGATTTTCACAACCAGCATTATTTGTTTTTACAGTTTGACTCCTTTGTTTTGTTTCCTCAGAGACACTCTTGCCTTTCCTGGGAGATGGCTATCCTGTATTTCTGACTGCTATGTCATGTAGAAGGGGAAATTTAAAACATTCCAGTCATCATCATTCTTCTACATATCTGGGGCAAAAATGCACTGAATTAACTTAAATACTTAAAATTTAGAGAAAACACCCCAAATTAGACCATGAATTCTCAATGAATGTTAATTAGGTGTCTCATGGCACTAAATCTGAAATAAAAATCATTACATGGGGAAGTGTCTGCTAAGCTTAATTTTGGATCCTTAATAGGATGTATTTGAAGCTGTCCTGCTACGCTTGTTTCAGAGAAATATGTATAAACCAGCTCTTCCCTACTGGTGGTATCCTAGAGTAACATCCTCAGGTAGGCTGATTACTGGTGACTGCAACAGGCTCCCAGCAGTTCTGTGCCTGTAGAACTGTGAACAATGCCAGGAGTGAAAGTTGGTTAATAAGTCACAGTGCCCTCAGGTTAGTTTATTGTGAGTGACCTGGATCATGGTGCATACTTCACAATGCAGTAGTTCCCGGTGTCTTGCTTTGAGTGCTTACTTTGAAGTATGTTGGAATATACATAGTGAAAAGCCAAAGGGAAACCAGCAGCTCGTGCACATTACTGCAGAAAAGTAAATAGTAAACTTTAGGAGGTCACAGACTGTTTTATTGCTTTTTTTCTTTTCTTTTCTTTCAGGATTCTGGAATTTAGGCAGCACAATTGGCTGACAGAGGAGCAAATTAGGGGTCACACAGGGCATGAGACTGGCAACTGTCAACCTCCTGTGGGAACAAGCTGGGGTCTGTGTTCTTTGGGCTTGCCCAAGAATAAAGGAACCAAACATGATGATGAAGAGAAACTGGTGTTACTGTTTGCAGACTCCCTTTCGTCTTTTCTTTGGTCAATGAATTCTTTGGTCAATCAATTTCCTGTGCAAGTTCTCTATTTTTTTCACCCCCATCATATGTTGCCAGTGAATTTTGACAGGATACTACTGCTTAATGTTTATTCAAATAGATTCATCTTTGGAACATGGTATAAGGGCTGCCTGCTGCTTGCACTTTCTCATAGGGCTAGGGAGGCAATCAGTGGTAGTTTTGCTGTAAGAAATGGAGGAATGATTCATCCAAGATTTTGAAGACTATTGACATTATTGCTAAAGAGAGAGGTGTGCACAAAACCGTCTCTGCAAATTGTTCTATAGGAAAGGAATTAACGTTTTCCTTAGGAAAGTCACGGTCTTCTGATCAGAGTCACTTAGAGTAACCCTTTCAAACTCCTCCTCTCATCACTAATCAACTCCACACCCAGGCGGACACAGGTAATCCTCTGATGAAAGTAAGGCTTTTGGGTTTTGTCTTCTTCCAGTTAATCTTTTTATCCATCTTCACATGCTCCATGTGCTCATTTTTTTCATCTTTATTGGGAAGAGACCTGTGCACTGCAGAATAGGTAGCTGCTAGATGTGAGTGCTGGCATGTGCATTAGTTGACATTGCTACTTGGGGTTTTTGGAGACTGGGTACCAAGCTGGGAAGAACTTTCTTCCTCTTATTTTTACAGTTTAGAAATAAAGTTATAATTTCAGCAATTCCATGTACTTGCCCACATCAGCTTATCTTTGAAAATAATTTTCCTAGTTTGAGGCAATGCAAGGCAAATCAGATGAGCTTAAAATGCTGCCTAAATTGTAGAATTTACTGTATCAATTCTAATGCTATATGAATTGCTACATTTTACCTGCCCTTTGCATCAGTTATTGCAGCTCCAGTAATTCAATTTATGCTGTCACCTAGCATCTGTACTTAGTTTGCCAGTGGTGTGTCTGAGAGAGATGGAAGAGCATAACAGAGAAACGGTGACCAAAAACCTGCCTGTGGAGTGAACACGGCCGCGGTGAGAAGCTGGAAGCTGCTGCTGCAGCAGCCACAGAGCCACAGTGAATCCGGGAACTGAGCACAGCTAATCACAGTGAGCTACTGTGTTTTTGGACGAAGATCCCTTCACCCAGCCCCAGTTGTTTGAGTGACTTCTAGTTCTTACGTAGCAGAACTGGAGGCCCCAGCTCTTGCCTCTGTGCAGTGGGTCTTCTCAGTTTGGAGGGGGAAATCAGGGTGGCCGCAGGAGAGTTCAGTTTATGAGTCAGGAGCCTGCGTGGCTTTTGAGAATCGTTCCTTTAAATGTCTCAGCACTGGAGCCAGGAAGTCTGACGGGAGGGACAGATACTCCCGTTCTGGTATGCGCAGGCAGATGGGACTGATTGCCCAAGTACCTTTGGCCTGGAATTATCTTTAAACATCACAAATAGCACGTTTTCTCTCTGAGTAGTGAATTAGTCTCCCAGCATAGTAAGATAGGCCTCATAGGGTTCTGTCTCAGATATGTTTCAGCTGTAGGTAAATGATTATTTTAGACTACAGGAATTACCCTCAGTGTCAAGAATATGTTTTTAGTGTTTTCTCTTTACCTTCATGATAGTTATCCTGATATTTCTAAGCAGAATTTGTGAGTGTAGAACTACTGGAGGAATTCTAAATATCTGGACAAAAAATAGCACTTAAATGGATTTTGTGAACATCTCTACAAGAATACATGTGTATATACACATACATGCTCATAAAGCATAAAAAGTAGTCCAGGAGTTAATCTGAAAAAGACTTGTGATATCCTTGTATTAGCTTAATTTATTGGCCCCAGCCAATGTTGAGGCATAGTAAGCAAACAGATTCACTGCAGCTGTGTACATCCTGTGTGCATCAGGATGTCTATTTCTTCACCTGCAAATGTGGGTGCAGACTTTCTCTGTATTGTACAACTAGGAAATTATTTCAGTGCTGAACACCAGAAAGCTCTCTGGTAGTTTGTATCAGATCAAGCTAGGTGCAAGCATTAATATTAAATGTTTATCTGGAAAGTGTGACATAAAGTATAATTCACCACCCTCCTTTTTGTCCAGGCTGGCTTAGTATTTTTATTTTCACAATTCCTATCTTTCAGGGAACTTGGCAGACCCAGGTCTTCATACCTCTCAGCCAAGTATTTGAACAGATTCAGAACAGTATTGTCAAACAGTCATTTTAGGATGGCTTTGTGTATTTTCACAGGTTCTGTTCCAGTAATTTCTCTGATCAATCTATGATAGAGGAAAATTAAATAAAAAGTAGCAAAAGGTGTATTGATTTTCAGGAAGGGAGTAAGAAACAGCAATGGATGTTTGGTATTTAAGTCATGCTGTGGAACAGATTTTGAATATTACAGGAATACTGTGAAGCTACATCCCTAGCAAGACATCAGTTATTCCCAGTGATCAGCTTGGTTATCCTTTGTTGACCTTACTAAGATACAGGATAACAGGTCAGAACTCTAAGGACCTCAGAAAAAAATGTCAGCTGATAGTCTGTAGATGTGGTAGTTGTTGAAAATAAATACGTCAGTTGAGACACTCAATTATAAAATCAGGATGCAAAATTTGTGAAGATATGGGCAAAAAATAGGGTCTTTTTTTTTTTTTTTCCTAAGTAGTGCTAACTTGCCGATAGTTTGTTTTTCTCTAACTACTGGTTACTAGGGTAATTTAGGATTATTACCTCTATCAAATCAAGTGTATTTCTTACTCTTTCTCTGTTTGTCATAATGGACTGAATGTAGAAGTTGCTGTAACAGAACATCACTACAGTTTGCTTAATTTTGTGTAGTGAATACAACAGGAAATAATGGACTAATGATTCTGCAATCGTGCAAAAAATACTGCTTTGTCTACAGTATGGCAACTTTAAACAGTCATATTATTGGAATGTACAGGACAAGACCTAGCATATATTAAATAATCACTATCTATTAGGTATAAGAAATGTTTGAATTCCAGATTGAGTGGCAATTAAATTTATCCTAAAATCTGCCGTTATACCCGATCTGTGCAATAGCAGAAAAAAAAACACTTTAATCCAAAAATTCCAAACCAATGAGACAATGAATTATTTCATGCACTACAGCTGTTTTTTCACCCAACTGATTCTGAGGTGCTATTTTATTTAATTGATGCATATGTATAAGGTAATGATATTGAAGTGTTTCTATTTCCAAAACTATTTTTCTAGTATGCATTTCTTTATAAAATATTGCTTTATAAAAAGAGCCAAACCTAGACATTTCCAATTAAAATTAACCTACACTAGAGGATTTTAGCAACCCTCTTTATCTATAGAGAGCTGCAGTTTAATGTGTAGTATTACATATTAAAAAGATACTAATACATACTGTAGACCATAGACTATCTCATTGAGTCCAACTTCCTGTTGCTCTCAGGACTACCTGAAACTAAACTATATGACTAAGAGCATCACTCAGGTGCTCCTTGAAATCTGACAGGCTTGGTGCTGTGACCACTTCCCTCAGGAGCCTGTTCCAGTGACTGACTACCTTCTCAGTGAGCTACCTTTACCTAGTGTCCAATCTGAACTTCCCTTGATGTAGCTTCTTGCCATTATGTATTATGTAGGGGCTGTAATTCTGTCTAATAGGATTATTCAGGAATTATTGCATCACCTTACACCTATTTGCAGAACCAGAAAAATTGTTGAAAAGTACTGTGGTTCAGGGCCTAAGCCCATCTGCACAAGAGGACTGAAAGGAAAAAAAATGTACAAAATAGTATTTCTATATGAAAACATCATAACTAATTATTCAATATTTAGATTTTTTAATGAGTTTTGAATTAGATACAAGGACTATCTCCATAAATTTTATTTATGTACCTTTTTCACAGGCCTAAAGTACTAGATTTTTAGTCTGCCAGTGAGACTGGCAGTATTACAGTGAGACTCAGTATTTTCTTTCCCTTTCTTTCAGCCTCCTAGAGTGCTCAGGTTGTTAATGGTCTTATTTTTGTCTGTGGTCTAGAATACGGAAAGAGCACATAAGGCAAAGGATTCTATTTTATGCGAAAATAAAAGAGCAAGAATACCTACATAATAGCCATAGCTTTTGCTGCAAACGCAGAGATTTGTCCACGATTTCATTTTGTAAAGAGAAGTAATGATGCCATCTACTGGCAGAGGACAGACCACCTTCTGGGGTCTGATGAATGATACAGCTTGCATCTTCCCCTAGTGAGTAACAAATCGAGGTTTTCTTCCCCATGTTTAATTCATCTTGGTCATAAATGCCACACCGAGGCAATTATTTCTGTGTGAGGTTCATGAGTGTTAAAACAGTAAACCATGTAATAGAAACTTCCTTCCAAGTACCCATTGGCCTTGTCTTAATAAAGGAGTTTAACAAAATGTTAGTGATATGATCCTCATTATAATTTAATGAATCAGTGAAAGAGATTTAATAATTTTTTCCTACCTATGAAATATTGAATAAATGTATGTCTTTGCTGTAAAGCCAGGAGGGGTTTTCATTGCCACCTGGGTAGCAAACTGAATTTCTAGACTCTTCTAACCTTAATTAGATGTCTCAGCAGTAGAGCCAGCAGAAAAAGACAACAGGTCCCTCAGACTCTGCTGGTATTTCTTTTAATGCCTAGTTTATGAATGAATGTTGTAACGTGCTCTCCAGGAACGTGTGACTGTGTTGCTGCTTTGCAAGGACAGGGAACAAGATACCTATTCAGTGGCAGTTGTCACATTCTTCTTTGGTATTGAACTATGTACTCTTTTGATATTCCTGACCAGTGGCATTGTCTAGAAAGACACAGAAACATTACTGGCACTCTGATGCTTTTCATAGTCTGATGCCATATCTGGCGGGTTAATCCTAGGGCTTCTCTTAGTTTAGCTTAGAAATGCAATTCATGTTCCTCTTCTCAGTTTGAGGGAAACTTCTTGAAACTGTTAGATTTTGAATCCTTTCTCCCAAGACACTGGCCCTTTGCAAAATGTCTGTGACTTTAACTCATGTCTTCATCATAAACTTGGATCTATTTGGTAATATCATTTTGCTTATTGCACCAATATTAACTGTTGACTCAGTACAACTGAAACTATGGAAAAAATGTTTAAAAAAAAACCCTGTAAATGCACTGGAGTACTGGGTGACCTGAGGACGTCTGAAATTCTCTTCATAGCACTGTACCCACAGATGTCCAGCTGAAGTTGCAAAACATTAAAAGGAACAATTATAAGAACTATATTAAAAGGAAAAGAATTTGCTAGAGTAAAATGTATAAACAACCTTTTCTCCTTACCTGAAGTATATTTTGCTTTATTACAGTCTCATTTGTATTCTGTTTCCTGCCTTCTGAACACAAAATAAATGGTACTCTTCTCCTTCCCCTTTTCAGAAAACTGCTGATCCTGAGGTGACAGATGGAAGAAATTTCCTGTTTTGACCTTGCCTAATTTAACAGATTTTATTTAGGTCACAGGATGTTGGTGGTTGAAATTCCATGCCTTTGAAGGCTATGGGAATGCTTTTTCATGAATGACCACAGAAGGACTCTGAAGAGTGCATGATTTTACACCATTATCTCTGAAAAAGGAGCAGTATTTCCAGAGCTGATCATCTTCACCCATGGCAGGATGAAGCAGGCTGTATTTTGATTGGAAATGGATTGTTACAAATTTCCCGTCTGTGCAAATAAATGCAATGTCCCATGGTAAGGTCAGTAAGAAGCACCTTATGTGTTGCTGGATATCAAATGGCTGCTCTTCATAAGACAAAAATAATCTGATTTGTATGATAAGGTTGTCTCACAGGATAGTGAATGAGAACAGCCCAGGTGTCTAGAGAGAAAGGATTCTGACTTCCTGATGCTTTGGCAATTAAAAACCAAGCTGTAGTAAACTCTGCTTAAGTTCAAGGAAGGAGGAAGAAGGAAACACGATAAGAATTTGCAAAGAACACTCTTTAGTTTAGGCTTATGCTGATGCCAATGTGGCCAGATCTTGAGATCTCAAATCTCAAGATTTGAGACTTGCACGCATTGTTTGATCTGAGAGCTTTCTTTCTTCCCCAATCTCCAGAGAGAAGCAACTGGTTAGGGTTGCTGCAGATGAAAGAGCATTTCTGACATTTTGCTAATGAACAGACTAGTGTTTGGATGAGCGTATACTGGAGAGAAAGTATTTGTTAAACCTCCTGTAGAAGAAAAGAGGGTAAATGCAGGAACTGAAAGCTAATCCTCCTTGCCCTACGTGGTTGAAACATGATCAGACTTCCTACTGCTTTTCCTCCTTCTCAGTTTTGAAACAGAAGGAAGGGAAATGGGAAGAGAGGACTCCTTGGATGTAGTTGAGGGACAAAGCTGTCTCCTGTCTTTTCATACCTAGGCCTAGGAGGAAGGTGGATGGTCTTTCAGGTTGGAGGAGAATAGTAGGAGCATTCATCAGTGTTGAAGCAGTGTTGTTAATTTGGGGGCTTGAAATAGTATGGTGAGATGAACACAAAAGGAATTAATTAGAACTTGGGGGATGAGAGGGAGGGGAATATCAGGAATTTGGATGCTCAGAGCCCTGGGGCAGACTTTTCTGTAACCTAGATTACTTCCTGTCACCTAATTTTATATTTAGAGCTCTTGTTTTAAAATTCAAATCATATAATTCCTCTGTGTTTTGGAGAGTCAGTTGCTCTGCAGCCATGGTAAGTTTGAGTACCAGGGAGTTGGGAAAAATAAAGATAGACTAAAAGAGTGATTAAACCCCCTATCATTTAACTTTCTGTGGTTCAGGTTTTCAATCGGTTAGACTGACAATACCACATACATCCGGGATCTGATACAGCAGTTGAAATCCTTGCATAGCCAGTACTCTCATTTTATGGTGATTACTTTATGGTTATTCTTATTTTCTGATGATTTTCTCACTGTCTCAGCTGGAGGCACAGCTGTTTCAGATTAATGCTTTTCACTCAGGTTTATTCACTTTGTTTTCCCATTCAAGTAAAGATAAATTTTTAGAGATATTTACTATTATTTAATGAAGGATGTGTGACCTTAATGTGAAGTCAAATGGGATTACTTTTATTTGTGTGTACACAGGTTCTTTCCAACAATTAGTAGTGGTAATATTTATTACAGTAGCAATAACATTAATGAGGTTGAGAACTGCAAACTCAGTGAGTAGATTCCCTTCTTCTGAGAAACAACCAAATGTCTTAATATGAATGAAGGACAGTTAAATCATAGTATGTGTTTTCCTGTATTTTTATTTTATACCTCATGTCGATGCTAGCAAAATTAGGGTACATGCTTAAGCTTTTGGCTGGACTTTGTTCTTCTTTTTGTCTGTCTTTCAGAATTGTAGAATTATAGAATCATGGAACCATTAGGTTGCAAAGGACTTTCAAGATCATTGAGTCCAACCGTTAACCTAATGCTGCCAAGTCCACCACTAAACCATATCCCTAAGTGCCACGCCTACACATATTTTAAATACCTTCAGGGATGGCGACTCAACCAATTCCTTAGACAGCATGTTTCAATGCTTGATATCCCTTTCAATGAAGAAAATTTTCCAAATATCTAATCTTAATCTCCCCTGGCACAACTTGAGGCCATTTATTCTTGCCTTATCCCTTGTTACTTGGGAGAGGAAACTAACACAGAAGTGAATCCATGACTGACATCAGAAGAACATGTTTATTATGTGGACTCTTCATCCACATTTGGAGGATACCACACTCAGTAAAGGCATCCTTAGCATCATGCACTTTGCTAAAACACTATGGGAACTGGTAATCCCTTAAGTACATTTTAAATTGTTCTATCTTGGCAGGCCAGCAAATAGGCTTAATCTTTACATTGGAAGTAGTGTACTTGCTGGAGTGTAGTTACATGGTGAACTGCAACACTCAATTATACTCTATTGAGGTTTGCAGAGGATGAACTCTGAAATAGCACAAAGGCCTCTAAATGAAATCAGTCCAAGAACCGAAGCCTGAAATGTTATCCCATACCTGAGGTTTCCAGCAGAATATTTCTGATGTGCCTAAAGATATGTAAATGGCTCATAATCAGTGACTTTATTTTAAGCTGTCTGTGTGTCCCATCTCCTCCGCACTATAAATCAAGAAACAAAATGACCTTGCATTTAAACTCCCTGAAGATACTGGCATGTCTGGTGTAGTACGAACACACCTAACTCCATCTGACTGCACTGAATCAGACCAACACTCACACTGAAAATGTTGCTGCAGCCTGAGAAGATTTAAGTATAAATTTTCAGAGTGTCTTCACCACCAGAACTGAGGGAATGTGATGGTGGATATTCCTGCTGAGGCTAAATAGCTGTGAGAAAGTCAACTAGTAAATCAGAGGGTGCCCTGCTAGAAAAGGAGAAGGCCGCTCAGCTGGGGAGAGAGCCCGACCACAAAGCTTAGGCTGGTTTTGGATTGAACGCCTCCTGGTGGTCGTAATATACTGCGCAAGCCCTTCCAGCGCCTAAGTGATTGTGGAGCCATCAACAGAGTGATTTATAAAAACTATTCTGAAACAACTTTCTTAGTTTCTTGAAGGCATTTATTTATCATATTAAATCATTTTGTTTATCATTATGATTCCCAGATGTCTGGAAGGAATTCAGTAGCGCTTGAGTGGAACCTGAGTAGAAGCATAGCTGTGGAAAAGTAAGATTTATTTTATTATGGCTCTTTTTTACAGGTATTTAATTGCATTGCATGCAAACACTCAGCATTTTAATTCTCTATTATTCTATCTCAAGATAAATTCTGTAGAAGAGTGATTTGAAATTGGCTTTATCAACTTTCTTAAAAAAAAAAAAAAAAAAAAAACCAAAAAAAAAAAAAAAAAAACAAAACCAAAAAACCAAAGTGGTGAAACAAAGTGGTAGAATTAGTGTATGGCTTCTCAAGATAACTTTTTCTTGTCAAAATTGTTGCTCTTCCAAATGACAACTGTGGAGTTTTTTATATTAGATGTGAAAAGTTCATAAATAAACTGTATTTTTGTTAGGGTGATTTCTATCATAGCTCCTTCCATGGCCTTATATTTCCAGTTTTCTTCAGTTGCTGTATTTGTCCTGAATCTTGTCAGTCTAGGCCACAACAGCTAAATTGCCTTAGATAGATCCAACCAGAGAATGTCACTCATTCCTACCTGAGCAAAAATTTTTTTTCTGAAAATACAAGATTTTTGGTGTTTTATTTGGAATGGACAAAATTTACTTTTTACTCAGTAATGAAAATTGCTGTAAGATTAATGAATTAACATTTATAATGAATATGTTAGCTCTGTGTGAATGCCACTAACTTTAACATTGAATTAAAAGATCTTTTGTTAAGGAATATAATTGAATGAGACATTACTTAGTACTTAGGAAAACTGTTTTGTGTTTGGATGGACAGATCCATGCTACTGCTACAAAATGAGAGAGCTAGACCTTCAAAAGTTCTTTGTTCCAGTCTAAGTCTGCCCCCAGCAGATGCAGTTACAAACTATTCATTAAAAATTAGTGGCAAATCTCCCATAAACTTAATAATGTATTTTTAAAAAATTAATAGCAATAAAACACATGGAATGAAATGTTGGAAAATAAAAATATAGAATCATAGGATGTCTTGGGTTGGAAGGGACCTTAAAAATCATCTAGTTTCAACTCTTCTGCCATGGGCAGGGATACCTCCCACTACACTAGATTGGTCAAAGCTCAATCTAGCCTGGTCTTAAACATTCCCAGGGATTGGGTCTTAGCAAGCTGTTTCAGAGCCTCAGCACTCTCATAGTGAAAAATTTCTTCTCTATATCTAATGTAAATCTACCCTCAGTCAGTCTGAATCTGTTACCCCTCATCCTATCATTCCATTCTCTTGGTATATTAAGTAAAATGTATTTAAATGGCCAATATATTGTACTATTGAGCCTAAATGTAGGCACATAAATGGAATAATATTGGGATTTTTTTTACATTTTACAGTTCTGTAACCCTGTTTTCCACTCAGATATTTTAACAGTCACTTAATTTCAGTAGTATGATAGGAACAAAATACACTGCGCAACACAATATGTAGCATTTTAATGTACTGTAACAGTCAAAACCCAATGACTTGCTCTGTTGCATACAATCATGACATAATGTCACTATGTTATTATGTATGACAACTGCCTATTTTTAAGTTACAGGAAGAGGTTAATTTTTTTAGGAAATGGTCAGTAGAATCCTGTATTCATGCAGTTATAAGAAGGGCATTTGTTTATAAAACTGGAACTCCCTCTCCTTGCACCAGGAACTTGCCATAAGTCATCACAAACATAAAGATGGGTGCAAACTCCACGTATATGCAATCTCATAACCATTATTTTTATCAGCTATGGCAAGCAGCTGTTGCTAATTCTTCAGCTCCTCCCAGACCGTTTATTGTTTGTTCCCTTCAGAAACTGGACAGAGATTAAATAATGACTGTAATTACTACATGTTTATCTTGGGCAGGCAACTACTTTAATGAGAGTAGTGTTCTTTCACTATTGTAAAATGAGTTTTCATTTTCAGTATCTCAGTATTACTGCAGCCTTTCTAGAAATTGAAACTAGTTTTTCAGAATTATCAGCTTCTCTTTGATGTTCATCCCCAGAGCTGCTATGAGTTTTCTCTGTACCAAAGTGATCCAATTTCAGAGATGATTTCCTCTGCAAGGAGCAATCACTGATTATCAAAGGCCTGATCTTTTGATTGAGAATGCAGTTAATGAAATTTAAATTGAACTTAGGTTTCAATTAATGAATAGAAAGTGCATGTCTGTATTGTGATGAATGAAATACCATTCACTTGATGAGTTGCATGTTAGTGCAACTTATTACAATACATTTCTGGAAGGCAGAAATCCTTTGTTGAGGACAGATTTATGGCATTTGGTAAGACAGTTGTTTAAGCAGCAGGCTGTATTTGTGGGACTGGAAGAACACAGTGCACAGAGATGGTGATTATTTTTTTGTTTTTCACTGTTCTGAAAGTCAATGTGTGCAATGAAATACGGTATGACATATCTATTTTTAAATTGAAAATTGTAGTGGTTTAGGCTGAATTGGCCTATGACAGCAACAGATGCACTCTCCCCACTTCCCCATTCTAGGAGAGAAAGGGCGAGAGGTAAAGATATTTCTGACTTTAGAATGAACCAAACTACCTCAATGAAATATTAAAATTAAAAAGGAAATAATGAAATAGATAAATATATACAAAACCCTATCAAGGTCCCAGGATGACATCACCAGCAGGCACTGGGAAAGTTCCAGAATGGACTCAGCAATGAATAGGACTGGATTTCAGCTCTGGATTCAGGAAGGCATGGATTGGGATCAATGACAGATGAACAAGGAGCTCTTTGGATGTTGGCCATTGAAGCAAGAGAGATGACCCTTTGATCCCTCAGCTTTTATACTAAGCAGGGAGCAGATGCAGTGGAATAACCCTGTTGGTCAGGTTTGGTTCACCTGTCCTGTCTGCTTCTCCCCATAGTTGGGATCCCCCTATGCTTTTACTTTCCAACCCTCACAAGGGCAAGTAACAAAACTAGCTGACCTTAGTTGTTACAGCAATAAGCATAAGCAAGAGCCTTTGTGTATACCGTTCCTTGACATGAAGTACAAATGTTGGTCTAATTGCTCTGAGAACAAAGTTTTCTTCACAATATGCTGTTAATTTCAGGTCAGAAGAGGCCTAGCTAAGATGTCTGAGCAGAAAGTGTGTTCTGTTTTGCTTCAAACAGTTTGTGCTTCTTCACCCTGTCTCCTCATAGTTTTGCTGATGCAGGATGATGCATATTGTTATGATTTGAGTCAGATGAATGTCCACCTACAGAAGCTAGAAAAAACCCCAGCACATTCATATGCATACTACTAAAGCTATAGTGATGCAACATCAGTACCATTATCTACGTTGGTTTTCAGTTTCTAGACAAGATATAAGGCTTTAGATACCATTAACAACTATTAAAAAGATTAATGGTCTACAGTGGGTACTACTCTGGAATCCATGATACCTGTTTCAGGCTTCAGGCTTTTGATTTTCATGTGCAACCTTCCTTGGTATTTCTCTCTTAATCTTTTCTCTAGTCATGCTTACTGTTATGTGTGCTTATAGAAAAGTCGCAATGCTTGTGAAGGTTTCTTTGCAAACTGGCTGTACAAAGACTTTGCTATGACTTTAAGATGGCATATAAAAGGAAGAAGATAAGCTGTAATGACATGCTCTTATTTATTATTCTTTAAACTCTGCTTCCCACTCAATTGTTGCTTAAAAAAAGTTGAGGTCAATATAGCATAATGGAAGGTGTGTGGTACTAATGGTACCAGATGTGAAGGGACAGGTCAATCTGTATCATATAGCTTCTGCTATATAGCTTTATATAAATGCATATATAGCATATATAACGATAGCAGGATTTTTTTTTTCCCCATTAATAGCTACCTTACTGTAGTTCAGTCATCAATGTATTTCCTTCTCTTTTTGCCAAAGAAGCTTATCCCCAACAATCTATTTCAAAGTATGTATTAACAATATATTTTAGTTTTGCTACTGTCAAAATATGTGTTTTTATTACAAACTAAAAATGGCTGTACATTTAAGAAGGGCATAACTATTCAGCATACCAGCATGACTGACTCATGAATAAGGAAAAATTAGAACTCTAGATAGCTACCAAGGGTAATTTAACACTTGTTCACACTTACTCAAAGCCTATAGATGTCAAATAGTGGAATATACATAATTTCTGAAATTCAAAAATAAGAGAAGGAAACTGTACAGTGGAAGCTCCCACGAATGCTACCATTTGAGTAATTTACAGCTATATTTAGGAATATAAAAAGTATATATATAAAGAGCAGAGATGATAAAAAGAAATGTGTATTCCTGCATTCAAGGAAATTAGGCAATGTCCTTCAATCACACTTGTCTGTATTTGACAAGAAAAACCACCATATGCATGATTGATCAAATACAGTTTTATATTCACTTTCTTAATGTGGCTTTTATTTTTCTGTCTTTTTTTTTTTTTTTCCAATAACTTGAAACAACTTTATGATGTAAAAAGGAACAAGCATCTCTAAAACTATTGCAGACATAACCAGTCTAGTTTACAAAAAGGCTACATTTATATAAAATGGTACATAGAGGTAATAGGTAAATAGAGGTGAAAAGGCAAGTTTTGTCTGAGAAATGAACCCTGTAAAATAAATCTACCAAGTATCCACCTATTACATAAAATCTCACTGCAGAACTGACAGAAAGAGACCATAATAAGCAGTCAAGCACTTAGAGTAAGAGAAATCGTTGGTGGTTCTAACTGTGGGACAAATAGGGGCTTTTATTTCATAAGTCCAGTCTTGGCAGAAAGTGCTGACTATTGGTATCTTTTTCCCTTCCCACATAATTCAATTTTCCAATAATCCCAAAGAGGAGTTCAGAACTTTTTGTGCACTGAGTGGTGTCCAAAACTGGGCAGAAATCACTGTACTAACATAAATTGCAGTACTACCTGTAGACACAGAATCCTATCCTACTTTAGAGGAGATGCTGATTATGTTTTAGGACTATGTTAATGCACTTTTGATTATACATGCAACATTAGGAGGAGGCAGAAGTGAGGAAAGGAACCAGAAGAAAAAGAGAAAGCAAATAAGACTGAGAGAACAGAGTATGTATCTGCTTATTAATGTATTAATTATATATTCAAAAGAGCTGGCATTCTTTTTTCTCATATCTCTTTTTTAATAGTTTTGTTTGTTTTATTTTAGAGATGGTGAAATGAACTAACTGTGGGACTGTACTACAAACATAGCAATGCTTATTGTGGATTGCTCAATAAAAGACTAGATGAAAGGAATACCAATCAAAAATCTATTTGTTATATGAGATAGGGCTGTACAATATTACGGCACCTGGTTAGCATGCTCGATATTTATTACCACCTTTACTGATAGGCTGTGGGGTTGCATAAATAAAAATGGCCAATATAGGGTACTTAGAGTGTGTTGAATTACCTCTGTTCTTGCAAGGCATTATTCTTTATGTGCAAGTGACTGTACGTAATTCTGGAGTCTTCCTTCAGAAGAACATTCACTAGAAACTGGTAACACGTACTTAACATATATTTTTAAGGCCTTTGAATGCACCAGGTTGCAGAAAGCTCCAATGAACTCTACCATCTTGCTTCAGGTGAGATATATTCCCCACACCTCCACAGGTGAGGAGCTTACACTTTACTCTTGTAGTAAGGAAATGAATTAAATACAATTGTCTGAGCAAATTTTTGTTTTCAGTACCATGGCCAGGGCACAAGGCAGGGAATACACTAACAGACCGGAATGTATAGATCTTTTATAATAAAAAAATAGTTCTGCTATGGCTGTGTCGCTGACTATACTTTCTGCGAATGATCGATAGCATATACTCAGTTACTTTTGCCAGGAATGAAACTGCCTGGTTTCCTCCTCCTCCTGATAGTCAACTATTAACAAAATGTTTGGTTTTTTTCTCCTGTAAGTCAGTGTTGCCAGCAAGTAAGGTAAATTGCAGCATTATTTATAATTTCTTAATCCTCTCTCCTGAATTCTACTCATTTGCCCTTGCATGCCCACATAGTTACAACCATTGAGCTTGAGATACCAAATTTCACCAGATTTGGCCAGGGTTGTTTGTTTACAAAGTGGAGGACAAGAGACACTGCTAGCAATTCTTCATTGTCTTTCCTTTTTTTTTTTTTTTTTCCTTTTCTTTTTTCTTGTTCGTCTTTATTGGTGATAACAAGCTGCTTTGGACAGATCTGTACATCCTTTTGTAGTTATCAGCTGTTAAGGAATGGTCCTCTGCCCCAGAATATAGCTTATATGGTTCTTTTTAACATCCTTATCAGTGATCTGAATGAGGGGATCAAGTGCACCCTCAGTAAATTTGCAGATTACACTAAACTAGGTGGGAGTGTTGACCTGCTTGAAGGTAGAAAGGCTTTTCAGAGACCTCTGGACAGGCTGGATCAATGGGCTCAGGCCAATGGGATGAGGTTCGACAAGGCCAAGTCCTGAGTTCTGCACTTGGGTCACAACAAATCCATGCAGTGCTACAGACTTGGGAGAGAGTGACTGGAGAGCTGCCGAGCAGGAAAGGACCTGGGGCGGTTGTCAACAACTGGTTGAACATGAGCCAGCAGTGTGCCCAGGTGGCCAAAAAGGCCTGGCCTGTATCAGGAACAGCATGGTGAGTAGGACTTGGGAGGTGATCGTCCCCCTCTACTTGGCACTGGTGAGGCTCCATCTTGAACACTGTGTCCAATTTTGGGTCCCTTACCACTAAAAAGACATTGAGGTGCTGGAGCGGGTTCAGAGAAGGGCAACAAAGCTAGTGAGAGGTCTGGAGAATAAGCTGTATGAGGAGAGGCTAAGGGAGCTGGGATTGTTCCATCTGGAGAAGAGGAAGCTGAGGGAGACCTTATTGTCCTCTACAACTAACTGAAAAGAGGTTGTAGAGAGGCAGGGGTTACTGTTTTCTCCCAAGTCACAGACGATAGGACAAAAGGAAATGGCCTCAAGTTGTGCTAGGGGAAGTTCAGATTGGATATCAGGAAAATTTTTTACACTGAAAGAGTTATTAAACATTGGAATGGGCTGCCCAGAGGCACCATCCACGTAGGTATTTAAAAGACAGGTTGACACAGTGCAGTTTAGTGGTGTAGTGACAGATTGTTGTTCTTTATCAGAGTTAGGTAGATGGTTAGACTAGATGATCTCAAAGGTCCCTTCAACCTAGACAATTCTCTGATTCTATTTCAGCCTTCTTAAATCTTAGATCTGGCATGGAATACATATGGAATGGCATATGTAACTTGCTGCTGCTTCAGTGCCATCTTACTGATATCAGGATGAAGGGTGTTCTGCTGTCAATTCGTTCATGATACACTCTTAGTAGAGTACAGGCATTTTTTTTCTGGGTGTAAACACCATTATTCCAATTTATCACTGATAGCAATGCCTTTGAAACAGTGTTCTTCATTATAATTGTATGCTGTTTTTTCCATTTCTGTTCTGCTTAAACTTTCCAGTGCTTAAACACGTACACATTTCCATCCCTACTGCATTCACATTTATACCAGCCCCAAATCATGTGTCATTAATTCTGAAAATGTTTTAGTAGGTTGAAGTGGATTTTCACTTTCATTTTTCATGTTGACCAGGTGGACTTTTTTCAGTTATAAGTAATTGTGACTGAATGGACTCTTCTATTTGGTCAGGCTGTAAAATTCATCTGTCTATTGTACTCTGTTAATGTTGACTGTTGATGGCAAATAAAATCAAAAAGCTGTGTGAATATGTACAGTGTCAAAACCACAAGAGCAAGTCTGAGGAATTTTCTAATGTTTTTATGATACCTAACAGTATAGAAACATCTTTTAAGCATTTCAGGAGTACTCCACAGGAGAAACTGTTTCATGGTGAGCAAGCCACGCACATAATAAGATTTTCCAAAGCTTAATGCTTCTCACTTTCCCTTTTTAAATAGGTTTTTAAGTTTGCATCTCTTATCCTGGTGGCATTACTTGATGAATTAGTAATTTTGTTCAGATGCATGACAAGGGATATTGTGCTTTTCCCCACTAGCCTGCTATGTCCTACACTAAAGAGAATTTACTTGATTAAAAATTTCTTCAAGAAAAAAAAGGTCATTAAAGACTAATACTGTGGTTTTAGAATAGACTTCCAGAATGTTAAAGGATCTCACCATTATCTAGTTCTGGAAATCATTGCCTTTTAGTTTGTAACCTGCACCCAGTGACACTCAATATATAACTTATATACTTAGCAATGAAAAAAATGGTGTAGAAGATGATAGAGAGTCATTGTCACCCATGTCCATAGCTGTCCATATTCAGTCCTTGAGATGCTTTTGAAGACATCCAAGGTCTTAATTAGTGGTTGACAGATCATAACTGGAATCTTGCAGGTGAACTTTTTCGCACTTTTGGGAATGCATGCCATCCTGAGTCTTGTTTTCCTTTTCTGTACCTTTTCTAGTTTTAAAATACACTTCTTGGAATGGAGTGACCAGAATGGGAGGTAAATATCTTGGAAATGTGATCCTTCCTTGAATGCATATGGAATATTACAGTATTACATTGTATTTTCCTCTCTGTGCCTTTACTAACACTATATTAACATTTTAGCTGTAACTTATCATTCAGATGGTATTATTCTGATACTTGTCACCTGGTTTCCTAAAAGCTGATGGCTAATATTATGCACTTTGTGTGTGTGTGTGTGTGTGCAAGAGAGGAAGCTTTTGTGGGCACACTGGCATTCATTTTTTCACATTCACTGCTTTACACTGGCAGTCACTGACTTTCATATATGGTTTTATTCTCTCTCAGTACTGCAAACTAATTCTGTAGTTTTCTTTTAATTTAGTTTTGGCTCTTCTGGATAATCTAGGATCTTAACAAACCATGTAGCTTCACAGTTTGCTGCTCTTAATGCTTGATGGAGCCCATCAGTTATTTCTGTCTATTGTGATGACTGACTTTCCTAGGGTTTCTTTAAATCTTGAAGAAATGTGCTAATACAGGAGGCGACCACCTATGTGCGCTTTTCCATTTAAAAGCTTTTGTTGAACTTAAGCAGTTGTATGCTTCATTCCTTCCCTTTCCCTTTCCCTTTCCCTTTCCCTTTCCCTTTCCCTTTCCCTTTCCCTTTCCCTTTCCTTCTTCTTTTTTTTTAATAGCTCTTATTTGTTTACCTTTTTTTTTTTTTAAAAAAAAATTTTGGACTCTAATTTATTTAGGTAATTTTCGTATTGAAGTAGTTCCAAAATGAAGAAGCTTTTGTGAGATGTGTTTGATTACTGTATGGGATTATAGGAAATGAGAAGATGAATAGAAGCAATGAAAGATATAATGAACTATAACTAAATATAACTAAAATCAAGTACCTTTTTCTATCTAAAAGATAATATTTAGGCAATTATTATTCTGACATACATGTCTTGGTTGAATGCAAATATCTGCTTATAGATTTTGTAGAAATATCTACTTATGAATTGTTCCATTATTTTCATTTTCACTGTGTATCCTTGTCTCTGTTGTGTTCTCTTCCAGCTAACTAAATAAGAAAGCTCTTTCCTAAGACTCTCACATAGACTGTGCATACACTCTTACCTAACTTATGCTTGGTGACTCAGTAGTATACAATAATCTTCTGTTCTATCAGCTTCCTTTTATATTTTTTAAATTTACTTTGTGAAGTGGGAGTTACCAGATTCCATGGTACTTTATCAGGAATCACACAAAGAGGATACACCTTCTTAGTCAATTAGAGGCATTATTATGAAGGTAAATGCCATCAGTTAAACCTCAATGACTTCCAAGTTCATTCAGGTATGCTTTGTTTACTGGCTTATTTTAACATTATTTATGTAAAAGGAGCCAAGCTAACATATAGGACTATACAAATACTGCTTATCATTGTAAAAACAAATTCTGCTAGTTCAAAATTACTGCCTGTGATCTTAATGCAAAAATGCATCCCAGTTTAGGATGAGGTGAACTGTGCTTTCCAAGTTTACTGAATTCCCCTCAATTAAAAATTACTTTTTCTGTTCACAGTTTATTTTGGCTGTGTTCTACATACTAGCTCACATGAAAGAGACCTGATAATTTTGGGGTCACCACATGAAAAAGGCAGTTTCGTCAAAAAAGGAAGTTTTTCCTACCACAGCTAGATGGCTAGAAGTATGATTTACGTTTTCTTTTGTTACAATGGTCTTCTTCAAGAGCTCATGTACTTGTCTCAATCTTTCAATTTCCATAACATCCTATTTTATTTTAAGCACTTTGTAATAAATCTGCATTAAAGTCTGACCATTTTTTACCATCTTTATTGTTTTAAACACCTTTTATAATTGACAGATGATTTACAGAATGGTTTCCTAATGTCAGGCAGTGCTAGTGCTTGGATTTAATAGCTGTAGAGTAAATGTCTAATCACACTGTTACTTTATAGATAAACATGTTCAGTCTTGCCTTAAATAGTAGAAAAAGATCTTTTTTTGAAACATGTGGATCTCTGAGATGGTAAAGACATGCTTCTGTAATAATTTATGTACAGGTTTAAGCATCAAGATTTTGGTAGCAGGGAAGTTGCAGGGGTACGTCTGTAGGAAGAGACTGGAACTGCCCTATGCCAGGCACACAAAGTGCCCACTGGCTCTAGCAGACCCACTACAGCACACAACTGAGACAATCAGCAAAATGTGGCACCTCTGTGGAAATATATTTAAGACAGGGTAATAGGCATGTAGCAGTGACAGAGAGGACGGAGGAAGAGGGATCTTAGGAGGGATCCTTAGATCCCAGGGATTCAGGTATTAGAATAGACTTCTTTAGTTGGAAGGGACCTGTAACAATCATATAGTCCAACTATATTCTAACAGATGTGAGTCCCCAAGACAGATTTAGGTATGTCAGCCCACACTGAATGAGTAATCAGTGAACTGCAGATGAAAAGTCTTCCTCTGGCATCATTTTGAGAACAGACTCTTTTTTGAAAGGCATGAAGCACCCATGTTCATAAAGAGAGTTATGTCTATGAAAGTATTATTCATGGTCCACCAAAAAAGGGTTAAAATTTAGGCATACTCCTTTTTTTGGAGATTTTCCTCTTGCCTTTTTTTGTCTCGGGCTATGTTTTTAATTCTGCAGTTGTAAATATTGGACAGGAGTTTTGTGGAGTCAAATACATCAAAACTGTGAGTTATCCTGATACTCTGGGAAACATTTCTTTTGGACCTCAGCTACCTATAACTTGAAGTTATAATCAGAGCTTTTTTTTCCAAATTGTTTTTATCCAGCCCTTCCAAAATTTGAATGTAGGGCATCTTAGTAGATGCAATATATCACAGGATGGCATGGACTGTCAGTCTCACTGCTGGCATTTTATAAGTGCAGATAATCTGCTTCTGAGAATTGACATTAAAAAGGCAGCAACTGTAAAGGAGAAGTACTAAGGAATGTTCAAAAGTATTTTTTTTCCCTCCTGGTTTTATTCTCTACTTCTTTCCTTTTCAAAAGGCACCTTAATGAGTGATAAGATTCAAATTTTGAGAGTGGAAAATAAGCACAAACAATGCAAAATATGGAAGTGTGTGAAGGAAAATATATCTCAGGTTCTCTAATTAATCCTTCCTTCTCTTTTTCTGTGTGGGAGGTAGCAGTTTTCAAAGTGTTCTTCTATATACACTGTTATATTCACTATGTTGCTGTGATACAGGGCTCTGTATTGACAATGTTGTCTTTTTGATGATTCAAAAGTTAATTATAAAGTAACATTGTTAGAAAATGTGCATGGCAGCTGGAAGATTTGGATATGTGTCAGATATATACTTGCATTTGACGTAGGTTTTCCCTCTCACACGCAACAGAAGGCATTAATTACATAACTGCCTATTTAAATAACAGAAAAAGAGTTAAAGTTTACCATAACTATGGCAAATGTAGTAAGTCGTACTAGCGCGATGGTAACATTCGGTGGTAGGAGGAGAAAGACTAAAGATTCTAAGCTAAATGTTCATACAAGTGAAGTCAGGTTTCTGTAGTGTCTTGTGAAACTATCAGTGTAGTTATACAGTAGTTCAGAATGTTGCTTAACTCAGCTATTTGATAATAATTCTTAAATTTATGAAATTCTGTCAATAGAAGTGCTGCCATTAAGTAATGCATGAAGAGCTGAGCAAAATGGAAAAAGTTTATCACCCAAGCGACTAGACTGGACATCTTATAAAATATGAGAACATACTGTATTAAGCAGGCATACAGTGTAATATTTGGAGGATCATTCAAAAATTCTGGTTTTGAAAGCTAAATAATAAGTCATAGTAAATGTTAACTTGCAGGCCATACCCACATACTGCTGAAAAAAGAAAGGGAGGAGCAAAGGGTTTGCTCTCTAATTTTGTTTGTGGTAATAAGGTGAGTCTCATTTCCAATATGTCACCCAAAAGTATTAAGTTAAATGCAAATTTGCTTTAGTTCCACCATCAATGTCAATAGAAATGTTGAGAAAATGAGATAGTAAAAAATGTTAATGGAAAAAAAATTCAACTAAAGCAAGTGTACTCACTTTGTTTCTTGTTCAAAGGCCCTCTAACATCTCCTTGATACATGAACTCCATTGAGATAACACAGGATTAGGTGCACAAGCTTTGCCTAAAATATTTCCCAGCTTCTTAGTGAGCTGTATTTTCAGGAAAAAAAACTTCTTCAGAAAACAGAGGAAGAAATACACAATTTGCTACTATTTTTCTTCGCATTGTTTCCTAGGGAGAAAATAAAAGATAAAATCCAACTCCACTGGGGAAAAATTGCCAGAGAAAGGAATGTAGAGTGTAACTCCCTAGATGCCTTTTCTATGTCAACTCATCTTGGGTCTGTCCATTTCCCTATAGTAAATCCCATAGATATTTGTGCAAAAGAGAACTATTCTAATCTTTTTTTTTTCAAAAAACATCAAATATTTTTCCATGTGTATCAATATAAATGCTATTGTGCCGAGGCTTTTCACAGGCGTACCTTTTCTAGAAGGTAAGTGCAAGCAGGAAAGTTTACTAGTTGAAGTTATTACTTTCTATATCCATTCCTGATCTCCAGTAATTGTGTCTCACATGTTTATCGCCTTTTGTATTTTACTGGAAGAGAAAGAAATATTCTGCAACCTTAGTCTCAGAGTATGAGTTACAGACAGAAAGAAGGAAGTATTGTGAATGGAAAATGGATGCTAATCTTAAAATTTCAATGTAAAACCATTTAAGGAAGGGCATGTGAGAATGTTATACTCCAGTTAGCATCAGCAGATACCTTACAGTATTGTCTTTGTTTGAATTAAAAAGAATGCAGATAACCCAAAGACTTGGTCAAGATCACAGAGATCAAATTAGTGGCAGAGGTGAGATTAGTGCAATCAGAAATTGAATACTTTAGGGTAAAATGATAGGATAATTAATTACAAGATATTATCCCATTTCCAGAAGTGATTGAAGATCAATCAAAAGTATGTGAGTTTTTGTAACATTTCCTTAAATAAGCATCTGAATCTTGAATACATTTAAATGGACATTCCGTCTATTTAAGTTCTTTTCATAAAAATAGTAACTAGTTATTGCCCATTAGAAAGTCTGAGAGAGCAGTAAATTTATTATGGCCATGGTTTTAGCCACTTGTTTCTAATTCTTTTATAACATAAACGCCATAAAATAATAATTTCAGTAATTTATACCAGCTGTACAACCATATAAATTCTGGCTTGTTGTGTGTTGATAATTTTAGGTTAATCTATTGACAGCATACATGCATATTGAAAGGAAATGCATTCCCATTATTTCTACATCATCACTTTAAAACTCTTGCATGCGTTGTTCAGCCTTCTGATGCTTGTCTCTGTGCTTTCTTAAGTTTTTGTCAAGGTGCACTATAGAGTGCTTATTGGTGTCTTGATCAAGAAAGTACCACTATTGTGTGTCAGACATATCTTCATTCATAATCTGCCTATATTTTGCCGGAGGTTTTTTACAATGGCTGCCACAAAGTTCAGACAACCTACCTCTGTGCTTGAGATAAAGGCAGAGACTGTTGTCTCTGTTACGAGACTGCAATTAGATTTCCTCTTGATTTGTTAACAGATCAAGACAAACCCCAAATACTTGAAAAGTTACTTCTGCAAATAATAAGCCTAACCATGTGTCTGCTTAATTTTACCTTAAAGTAATATATATTTTCCACATAGGCCATTTTGTTCTGCAGTGTGAGTCACAATGAAGATAATCTTCTGCGTAGATTCTCTTTTTAACAGAAAGTATTTTGTAAAATATATTTACACTGTAATTAATATGAGCATTAAAAGTTAGCTATACTGATGGAGTGATTAGAAATAGTCTCATAAAAGTTTAAGGGTAGGGAAACACTCAATGCATTGACATAGCACTGACTCAAAACACTTTACATCTCTCCTCCTGCATCTGTTGCTATAACAAATACACTTGCCATGCAATCAACTTTTTAAAAAACACTTTTAACTTAAGCATTGGCTGTTGTAACACTGGTGTTGGAGCTCCTAGGTCAGGCATATAGTGAAAGATTATGGGAACTTTAATTTCTGCTCATGGACTCATGAAGTCTACTCAAGAAGTTTTAAAAAACTTTCTCCATTAAGACTAAGCAGTGAGACCTAATATGAAAGCACTCCTCATGGCTTGTGACACCACTTACACAGTGATAAGCTTCACCCAGTTAGTATTTCATGTTTTCAGTTGTTATTGTACGTACTGAGAGAGGTTATAAGTGCATGCAGAATTAAAAAAAGTATCATTAGTATTAAAGACAGATGAACACCTGGTACTGGAAAGAGGAAGATACCTTCTGATTAAGATGACCAGAAGCAAGTAACACCATGAACTGCCACAGGCAGGTTAACTCAGATGTAAAGAACTGATGTAAGTTTGAAACAAAAAATGCTAATGCTAAACCTTTGTTTCAAGATGGACTGATTACTTCAGGTTGTCAAACAATTTATAATAAATAAATTAATACATATATATGGATGCAGAGTTAGCTGTGCATTAGCAGTTTCTTCTGAATTAAAATGTGTAATCCAATAAATGGTAAGGTGGCATGAAACAAAACAGGCTATGATGTCTACCTCAAAGAACGACTATTCTTGAAAGGCGTATAAAGCAGCTGGTAGACAGGATAATTATCCTTTTGTCAATAAGGAAACAGAGATGGTATAGGACAGCTTCTAACGCTAGCAGAAGTACAAATACTTATGAATTGTGAAGATAAGGATCTGTACTCACTTCTCTTCAGATCAGTACAGCCATGTAAGTTTAAGTGCACATTCTGTACGAGTGGTCTCAATGCTCAAAGGCATGTTGCTTTCCCTTATTCTCCGGTTCAGGATGTCACAGCAAACCACAGCTTCCTACATGTCAATAGAAGGAACAATGAGAAGTTGTTGGTTACTCTAAGAAGACTGGAGAAGAAAAAAGTTCAGGTTTAACTATATGGCCCAAAAAGGAATCATGCCTCCTGCACAGGCAGGCCAGAGCTGGAGCAGAGAAAATCAATCACTACAAATTTAATGGTGCTTGGCTAAAAGTAGCTCTTCAAGGGGTTAACTTATCCATATCACCTTAAGAAAGATGTGTCTCACCTGAACAGGAGAAAAACATCAGCATATTAGACTGAGGAGTGATGCATCTTTAGGTGAAGGGTGGTTACCTTTCACAGTTCTAGCAAATTTATGAGGCTGGTTCCAGATCTAGACATTTCATGGCAAAGAAACCTGAATGGAAAATATGTGAGTTTCCACTTATATCTGTGAGAATACACATGCAGTTTTATCTAAAAAGGGAGTAGGTCTGCTGTGTACATGGAGTTGTTGCTATGGTTTGCAAAGTCTGTATATGAATTAAGGTCATGGAGACTCTTTTTTTCTGGGGTAATAGTAGTTCTGGACAGGAGACTATCTGGAAAAAACACAGGAAGGAAAAGAAAAGCTCAAAATAAAGTCCTTCAGGAGCCTTCTAAGTATTTTTAGATAACATTTCTGAACTAAGGGTTTTGGTAGCATAAAAGACAGAAAATTCCAGGACAGGAGATATCTCTGAGGTGTCATAAGAAATTAGGCCTGATAAAGTAACCATCAGTAGTAAGGTCTCTGTAGACTGTGCTGTTTATTTTTCTCTAAATGGTTTGTTCTGACTGTTTATTACTGTTTTAATTTTTGCAAGAAGAAAAATAAATTATATATTCTTCTAGTGATAGACTCCCAAAGGAAAAAAAAAACAGAAAAAATACTTAATTTTGGTCATGGGTGTTGAGTGAATTGTACTCTATGTAAGGCTGAGAGATGTGCATTCTGTATTCTTAAATGGGAAAAGCAGAAAGTCTAAAACCTTTTCAGATATTGAGGAAAAACAGGAAGGTGTCAGGTTAAGACTAGGCTGTACTTGAGATGAAAATAGGAAATAAAAAAAAAAAGCACCATGTCTTTATGACAAAAAGGTGTTTCTGCTTGATCAGACAAGCCATAGGGGCTAACTGAAGAGTTTCCTTGGTATTTTACAAAATACAAAAGTTCTAGTTGTAATTTGAGCAATGAAAGTAAGGAGCACTGAACAATTAAGAGGATTAGAGATTCTTAGACACTGCACTGAGAAACTTTTGATGAGAAAATATAGAGCCTGGCTTGGGACATTTAAGAAGTAAACATTGTTAGTAGTATGAGGCAGCTATGTTAAAGGATGCATTGAAGTAAGTGTATTTTACCTCAAGGACCCTGTGTTTTGTCTTCTGAAGAGAACTGAGAAACACCCCATCAAAGGAATTTTTCAGAGTAGAATACAGTGGATGTAGAAATCTTGTATTTCTGAAGCAACATTCTAAACTAGTTCCTGGTTCTGTTTCCTGCTCTCTTCTTCTCCCAAGGACACTCTTCATTTTTCTCTGCACAAAACAAATCTCTAAGGCCTTTGTAGGATCTGACATGGGCCACTAGACTGTAAATTTATCATTCATGTAGAAGGTAAGCAAGATCAGGCTTTTTTAATAATAATTGTTACTCGGTCTGGGTGGTAACTTTTTTCCCTTTTTCCTTTCTCTCCCCTCCGCCCCCCTCCCCTTTTTTCCCAAAAGCTTAATGCGCTGCGTGAGTCTCTACAACCTTTTTGATGGACTTCCTGTTGCATCAGGACAATGTTTGATATAGCACCTTTTTGGCTGTGAATTCCTTGAACTTACCTTGTCATCCCATTGCAGCTATGTTTTGGGCATAATATGCAGTGCTTTGGTAATGAAACGAATCCAATAATTGCATGCAAAATAATTTCACCATGCATGGTGTATAATTTTTATTTGTAAGGGTTACTGTTGTCTACAAGGAGCTTCACAAGCATTGTTTGATATTTACAGAAATCATTCTGTGTGATGGTGAAAAAGGAAAGATCCTTTGGCTTTAAAGCCATTATTTGAAAGTATCTTGTCCTTCAAGAGATTTCTTTGTTTGGTTACTCCAAAGTTCATCATTAGTTGTAGGAGTTACTGAAGGTTAAACTTGGCATGAGCATTTGAAGGATTTAAAAGCATATCATCCTGTAGATGAAACAGAGCAATAAAAATTTGCATGATTACTGAATCAATATTGTACCACTTCCTGTATACTGAATTCCTTCATTTATGGTGAAAAATACCTGTCTGTTTACTTCTTATCTTCTGTAAATATCAAGCCCATTTTTTTTACCCCTCCTCTTTCCTTTTCCCTTTGTATCTCCTCCCTTGTGATAGAATCAATTGCATCAGTGGATATTATATAAAGAAAATTTTTCAGTGGAGTTCCCAGTTCACTCACCTTAGTCACCATGGGGCTAAGAGCTGCCAGCCTTTTTATACTCTGGCTGGCTCTTTCCTATGCAAATGAAATAAGAAAAGGTAAGCTCTAGAAAAGAAATAATAGAAGGTTGTCTGCTAGAATAGAGGAAGAGAATTAAAACACCACTGCAGAAGTAGAAGGAGGTGATGAGCTTTCAAATACTGAAGTTACATGGCTCAGCGAACATAGGTGGACACTGCTCGTTTTGGACAGAGTAGTACCGATATTTACTGCATTCATTTCTAGCTTGATGTGCTTGGGAAATATTTTCAGTTTTATTTTTCCTTCCATGTGTTGAGACATTTCTAGGCATGACAACTCCTTGGCAGAAGTTAACTACAGGAGCTGGGGAGGTTCATTGTTACAGCAATGAAGAAAGTGGGTGATTATGCCTTCTCTTACTTTGGGACGATAGAAATACTTTCTTCAAAAGTGAATGTAGTAATGTTGGAAAAAGCTCATTTTGTCATTCAGGATATTAATAATCTTTCTGTAAAAGCTCTAATTTACCGTGTTATCAATTTGTTTTGAAATGGAGCACTAGTGCTGAAAAATATTTTTGGAGGCATAAGCGATGAATTTTGTGTAGTTATCAGGTTTGGGATATTGGTCTTGGTCTGCTGTGTCTTGAATTCAGTGATGGCAGGAAAGCATTATCTTGTGTCTGTTATCTCATCTGTGAGCTCTGGAAAAATCTCTGTGTAGCCTTCCTTCTGGGGAGAGAAGCATACTAGCTTGGCTGGATGTATCCGGTATGCCCAATACCACCAAACTACTTAGAGGTCCCCTAGGACTTTCTCAAGTTAAACATTGCAAGAAAATCTTGTGAAGATGAGTGGCATGTGTAATTTTGGTACCTTGACAAGCTTCCCAAATACGCTCAGCTTTTATGTTCACCTACAACATCTTGGGATTTATTAGATACTGTCTTAAATTTTATTATTTGTTGCTAGAGATGTCTGTGAAAGGAACAATATCATTAGCTTCATCTTTTGCTATTGCTAAAAAATTTTTTTTTCTCCTACTGTGGCTATTTTCTGACCTATCTCCTGAAGAATTTCTATTCCGTAGTAATAGAAATCATTAGTTCTGTTAGGAAAAAAAGGAATGCTTTAAAACTTCGTACACAAGTCCTCTCATAACAGTTAACTTATTTCCTTTCCAGTGTAGGAGTTGTACTTTCTCAGTTTATTGTTTCCTTTCTAGTGAATGTTGCATCAGGGAAGAAAATAGCTCTTAGAAATTTTTAATATTGCTAAAAATAATACTGTGGTTCAGGATAAATTCATATTTATGGCAAAGCAGCTCCATCATACTGATGCACTGGCTTGTTAGTAATCATAGGGTTGAGCTTCTCTTGCTTATGCAGACAAGTTCCTTCACCTTAGTAAGGATTATAAGATATACCTAGGTCTCAACAGTATTTGTTAACATCTTATTTTCCCTTTAGAAGTTCATATGTATTCTGCTTGATAGACAGGAGCTTGATCAGGCTTGAGATCTGTGGAATCACTGTACATATAACTGCAATTGGTTTCTAATGTATAATGCAACACACACCTTTTATTGACTCTAGCTCATTCACTTGACTATTTTCATTCTTTTTCAATCAGGAAGGACAAGAAACCATGGCCACTATGTCTGCAGCACTTGGGGAAACAACCATTTCAAAACTTTTGATGGAGACTTCTATCAATTCCCTGGCATTTGCGAGTATAATTTTGCTTCTGACTGCCGAGAGTCTTACAAGGAGTTTTCTATCCACATTCAGCGTGCTCTGAACAGCAACAACCATCCTGAGATCAAATACATTCTGCTAACAATCAGGGACTTCACAGTGTACCTCAGACCGAAGCTGGTTGTGGTGGATGGACGGATGTAAGTTCCTTTAGTATAATAATACTTCAGAGAAATGTGCTAGAAAATATACAGCACTTATTCTTTACATAATATTCATAATGTTCTGCATACCATTAAGGCAACTGCTACAAGCATTTCCACAAGCAAAAAAACCCCACTTTTGAAATCCAGCATAAAAATTGCTTTGGAGAGAGGCTTTAGTATTAATTGTCATTTCTACACTGGCATAAGTGATGATTTAAATCCAAGTCAGGAAGAGGTTTGAGTGAATTGTTCTTTTTGTCTGGTTGTGCAGTAAACAAGGCAACTCATGAACCAGATCTTTAACTAGCGCAAAAAGGCATAGCTTCATTTATTTTACAGCATCACATTGAGTTTACCTTAGCAGATAGTCTCGCAAATCCTCAGAAATGAAGATGCATTTCTCCAGGGTCTCTTTCTCTTATTTTGTGGCAGAAGAGAAGTGCTTTTTTCTTCATAGATAATTCTTTAAGATCTGACAGTCGTTTCTTAAGAAATTTTAATAGATATAATGCAGGTCAAAAATTTACACTAATTTGTATGTGGCAAAATGTACTTTCTCACAGTGAGTGCAGTATTTTCCTCCTCCCATAACATGGTTACACAAGGATCTAGTCT
The DNA here is from genome assembly GCA_013398155.1 of Pedionomus torquatus. Taxonomy (NCBI): domain Eukaryota; kingdom Metazoa; phylum Chordata; class Aves; order Charadriiformes; family Pedionomidae; genus Pedionomus; species Pedionomus torquatus. Next base: position 93,598 of record VZRU01015088.1, read on the forward strand.
GATATTAGTGTAACTAATGCAGTTACTAGTCATGTTACTATGTCACTAGAATAACTGGTGCCAAGTAGTGTCTTAACCTAACTTTTTCTATCATTAGACTATTCTTTCAGTGTGTGCATATATAAACACTGAAACAAGTAAAGCACCTCATGGGTTAAGTCATGGTTTTGAAGATGGAAGAAACTGGTTCTTAGTATATCGTAGCATAAAATTAGAAAAAAAAAAAATTCTATTGTCATTGAAGGACTGGATTTTGTCCAGAACAGCTTTTGCTTTGAAGTTTGGAAGTCACTGCAATGAAAATCTGTTCAAAGACAGGAAATAAGATTCAGTCTTCCAAGGATCACACTAGAATGCATGAAGTGCATGACGTGCGTTGTTACAAAATGACATGAAGTTACAAAAAATGCATTCTTGCCCAAAATTGAAAAAGCCTTTTATTGTGTACTGAGGTTGTAAAAAAAAGCTCCATGAAAACCAAGTTTAGACATCCTTTAAAAATTGGTTTTCTTAAAAGAAGCCTCTTTTTATCTTAGATAGTATTCATAAAAAAATAGATCCCTTATGAACTAAAGGCCTGTCAAACAAGCTTTTGCTTCATGGGGGATTTAGTTTTTTGTAGAATTTAATTTCCCATATCTTTCTTTAAATGAAAAATGATCGACTGTCATGTAGCATTTTACACTACTAAAGTGGAAACTGTGAAGTAGAAAAATGTATGAATTTGCCTTTTAGTACCTGATACATCATTTGAATAAATGGCGTGTATTAGAAAAAAGAGAAATATTCCATGCTGTGATAGCTGAAAGGTGCATAGCTGCCCAATGTTTTATAATTCCTCTCTGAGAACATGGTCTCTTAAAGCATCATTTTCCAGAGGATTCCAAAAGTAGAAATAATGGCTTCTGAGTTCCTGCCTACTATTTAGACGTGTAAGTCATTTGGCCATGTTAAAAATGCCTCGGGTAAATAGTTGGAAAAATCCCAGTGGCAGGAAATTAGAGATAAAATTCTCCCAATCAAGAGACTGGTTAAGAGGAAATGTGCAGATATACATTAATCCCAACAGATAACAATTATATTTGCAAATCAGTAGGAAATGAACTGGATTAGTTCTACTGAATAGCAGTTTACACTACTGTTTGAACAGACTCTAGTTCTTTAGACTTTTATAGGAGGAAGCTCTTGGCCATAATCCCTTTATTGCTGAATAAAATTCAGCAGTATCACTTGTTACATAGTGCACTATAAGAGCAATGAACAAGAACAGGAGAAAGATCTTGCGAATCGATTCTTTACCACACAAAAACATTTATGCTCAGCCATCTGCAAAATATCTTAGGTCACATTAACATAACCTGCTGTCACCATTAACAAGCTTGGTCCTGTCAACCAAAAACTAATGAATTTTCTTTACTGTGAAGGTGGTGAGGGACTGGAACAGGTTGCCCAGAGAAATTGTGGATACCCCATCCCTGGAGGTGTTCAAGGCCAGGCTGGATGGGGCTTTGAGCAACCTGCTCTAGTGGGAGATGTCCCTGCCTATGGCAGGGGGGTTGGAACTTGATGATCTTTGAGGTCCCTTCCAACTCTAACTATTCTATGATTCTACGAACTACTGAAACAAACTATAGAATTCCTTGTAGCATACTCATTTATTTTCAAACTTTTGTTTGCAATTGCTGTATCTGCCTTTGCTTTTTGAATTGACTCTTGAGGAGGAAGATCCTTCCAAGGGAACATTAATTCTCTCTGAAACAGTTGTCAGATCTTTTGGTAAAGCTCCCATTTATGTTTTACTTATTTCACTGAAGTATATTATTAGTAAGTGTATGAATATCCTCTATTAATATTAACATGGTGATGGAATTTCCTTTGATTGAGTTGAATACATCTGACATTTTGGCTTTTTTTTAAAGAACCCATACCCTCAGGGAGGCTTTGACTCTGAAATTGCTTTGCCTTTTTAAGGCAATTTTAAGGCAATGAGTTATCAAGTGTCAGAGAGAGAGGATTTGGTGCCTTATTTAGAACAAGGCATCCTGTGCAGCTAGGATCAAGTAAAGAAAGTGTGGTTTCTCTATTCATTAAGGTACTGGCTTATTACAGAAATTCATGTCACCCCTTATGTTTCTGTATTAATGCAAAGTCTATGATTTTCTTCCTAGTGTGAAGACACCTTACTACAGTTCTGGTTTGCTCATTGAAAGCAATGACATTTACACCAAGGTTTATGCCAAATTAGGCATTATTCTGATATGGAATCAGGAAGATGCACTAATGGTAAGTATGATAAAAGTCTGTTTTATTGGTATTTTCTGGATTTAACAGCCTACTGTATACTAAACAGAAGTAGAATCTCATAAACAGCACAGAGCTAAAGATAGGCTGACTCATCCAACTGATGCTTTTTTAAAAACATGTTTTCTCTGCAGTGTGTTAGAGGTAGCAGTAGGCATGCAGGTGATGTTACCAGTTTCAGGAAAGGGAAAAGGAGCTTTCTGGAAATAGCTAGCATTTTTGCTATAGCACTCCCACAATTCAATCTGTATTTTCCTTCATTTGTGTTTTAAAGAACTGCCATTATCAACTTTCCTAATTTTATCCCAGTAGGGAAATGCAGGAGAAAAGCAAAACAAAGCAAAACTCCTGTGACTTTAAAAATGCTTTCCTTTTCACTTTTATCACAATGGTGGTTACAGCCATTGCTGAAATATAGGACCTCTTAGTCACTTCTTTATGTTTTCTTTGTTACTTTTTGTATCTGTGTGTTTATTAACCCTTGCTATTTGCAATAGCTACTTCTCTAAGAGTTTTGTATGCATTTGCTTTGGAATGTCTTCATGATCCAGATAATTTTTCTGTTTTTTCTTTTTTTTTTTTTTTCCCCCCCATTACCTAGGTGGAGCTGGACAACAAATTTAATAACCATACATGTGGTCTCTGTGGGGATTACAATGGAATTCCAATCTACAATGAATTTATCAATGGAGGTGAGTCATCCTACCATACTGACCATTACTGCAGAAGATAAGCACTGTGAATAGGAGTGTCACAGGAGAACAAATTTCTCCTCAGAGATTTTTGTTATTGCCCCAGGATAAAAATTATGTTCCAGTGCTGTATTCCTGATCTAATGTTATCTTATTCCAGATTAATAATCTTCTTCTTTTCTCTACTGGCCTTTTTTCCCTCTGTGCTTTAAATTTTTAAGCACACTTAAGACATAACAGACATAATTCAAAGCAGAAACCTGTGTCTGGCAAGCATATTTGCTACCATAGTAGCTGTTTTCCTTGATCAGTAGAGTCCTGAAATCAAGCTCTCCTAGTCACTTTTTGGAACTTAGTAAGACTTCTATGTATTTTTTTTTTTCTCATAGATGCAAGCTACAATTCCATTACGTATGGGAATTTACAGAAGATCAGCAAACCTAATGCCAAATGTGAAGATCCTGATGAAACACAAGCTCTTCCAAGCTGTAATGGGCATGTGAGTATTCCTAGTGATTAACTTCACTTGCATGGGCACGTGGAGACATCCTTCTGCTACGGGGAGTTAGTGTGTGAGGAGCTGGGAAGACTTTGTTGCTTCCAGGGACAGCCTTCTTACTTTCTTGAATAAATGTTGCTGTTCAGAAGATAGCAGTTTTTATGACAAAACAGGAAGTGTGTAGAATCTCAGGTGCTTACAAATATTTTTAAAATTATTCCTCTTCCTCCTTAGCGTGCTGAGTGTGAGAGTTTGCTGACTTCCTCTGCATTTGTTGATTGTCGGTTACGTCTTAATTTGGAAACATACATCCAAGCCTGCATGCAGGAGAAATGTGCATGTAATGGAAATGAGGACTCCTTCTGCCTCTGCAGCACAATCTCTGAGTATTCTCGCCAGTGTTCACATGCGGGTGGCCGCCCAAGCGAATGGAGGACACAGGACTTTTGCCGTAAGCAGCTATATAAATTTTACAAAGAAAAAAATATTTCATGGATATAGCACTGTGAAACATTTAAATGCATTCCTTCTTTACAAAACTATAGGCACACATGATAAATATCATACCAATAGTACAATAAACTACATCCCATGTTCTTCCTGTTTTTTTTTCTTCTATTACCCTTGTTACTAAGAAAACTTTTCCAGCAACTAGAAATTCTGTTCACATTAGAAAACTTGCAAGTCTAATGCTGCAGATGTGTGGTATAATTTGATCTATTTGAGACCAAACCAATGAAGTGCAAAAAGCAGGTAAAACAGTTCAGAAATGGACAAAAATGCTATGCCAGATGGAATATGTCTTGGGACACCATTGGCTTGAAGGGAGTATGGGATGTAATCTGTGGTTTCTGAGAAATTATGAACTTTACACTCGAATAACTAGTTGTATCTTTCTCATTCTTTTAGCCAAGACCTGTCCTGATACCATGATCTATAGGGAAAGCAGCTCACCTTGCATGGATACTTGCTCACACTTGGGGATCAGCAGCCTTTGTGAGGAACACTACATGGATGGTTGTTTCTGCCCTGAAGGCAAGTCTTATTCTGGAGATTCTATATGGAACAAAACCAAGAGCTCTGGGAAAGGAGGTTATAGCTAAATTATTAAGTGTAGTCAAATTGTATCTTAAAAATTAGTACTACTACTTGTTATTTCCCCCCATAGGGGAACATAATGATATGATTTTTAAAAAAAAAAAAAAAAGATGGTCGTGATTTTTGGAGTAATCAGAGATTTTATAGTTTAACAGTATTAACACAGTGACAGGTAATAAATCTGCTTTTTACTTCTCAACAAATAGACTTCTGCTAATATATAGAAAATTATGTCTTTTGGGGTTTAATAATTATGAGACAATGGACATCATTTGCCCAGTGATGAGGGAGGCAGTGACTGAAATTCTCAGACCTACTGTTAGCCTTATGAAAAAAGATTACAATGGTAGTCTACAGAGTATGTTAGAAGGACAATCTCAGTATAATTCTGAGATTGTCCTTATATACTTATATTAAGCTTTTCTATCTGTGTACAGTTTTATAAATGGATAGACTTGGATTTTCAAAGCTGCATAAAAGTGTTTTCCATTTGTTTTATATTACAAAAAGTAGAAACAATACTCTTCACAGTTTCAATAACCTCTGTCTCTGCTTTCTGTATCAAGTTGAGAGCATTTCTCCTCTGAGAGGTTTTTCCTCTGTGGAAATTGCTTATTTCAGAAAGAGCTGGAATAGTTTACTTTTTTGCTTTACAGGAACTGTGTATGATGATATTACTGGAAAAGGCTGCGTACCTGCTAGCCAGTGCCACTGCAAACTCCATGGAAAGGAGTATTCACCTGGAGAAAGCATTACCAATGAATGTGAAGAATGGTAAGGATCACAATTGTTTTTACACCTTTCTTTGAATGATTGTAAATGGTTCTGCATTTTTCAATCTTCCATTTAGTCACAGGAGAATTCCTGAAAACATTCTGAACTTAACATTTATGTTCCATGTCTATACAACCAAATTTCTGAAAAAAATATTGCCCCTATCTATGGCACATGGCAGAGAGGAAATCTTAAGAAAATGGTCAAAGACATATTATTTAAACACCCGGGGTGTTTTGCTGTTTGCTAGGTATACAGATACTTTCAGTGCTCTAAGCTCCTGTAATACAAGTATTTTTTTTATTTATCTGTTTATAGCACATGTGATTCAGGCAGATGGATGTGCAAAGATTTACCCTGTCCAGGCACATGTTCAGTGGAAGGAGGTTCCCATATTACCACCTTCGATGGGAAGAAATACACCTTCCATGGCGACTGTTACTATGTGTTGTCCAAGGTACTGTGTACTGTATGGTTTTTCTCCTGTAGAGTAAATACAAGTCTCTGTGTACAGCTGTGAATAGTTGTTTTATTCCATTTTTATGGGATAAAGGAAGCAGAAATGCTAAAAGCTGTACTGGAAAATTCACGATGGTCTGTAATAGCCCTAGGGATGAGCTGGGCACTTACTGCAATGGGTGGTTAACTTAGTAGACTACATATGCTGTCATTATCCAGTGGAATCCTTCATGTATAAGAAATCAAAGGATTGCTCTGGCTGCATAGATAGGTGGACTGCAAAAATTGCCACTTCTCAGGATTAGAAACTCTTAGTCAGGTCTTTAATAGCTGTGTCTTTGTCTGAGTGTCCAAGCCAGCTAGGGAAAGGAGATAGGCAGCTATTTCACTCATCTGTTCCTAAAACACGGGGTGCCTGTTATAGAGCATGAGAAATATCTTGTTGAACTAGAATCCATACCACTGAATTTATATGAAAGACAGTTTAGCTTCCAGAGCCAGTGCTGAAATGGTGATCTTAATAACTAAGTTTTATAGTAATCTGATTAGTCTTTGTTTTGGAAATCATCTTGTGAGATTTTTGATTGGACTAATGGACATTTATTTCACTGTGATTGCAGGGTTCTACTAATGACAGTCATGCGCTCCTGGCAGAGCTGGCTCCCTGTGGCTCCACAGACAGGCAGACCTGTTTGAAGAGCGTTGTGCTGTTAGTAGATCACAAAAAAAATGTAAGCGTTCTGTGAGTTCTGCTAGATATGTTGAAAATTAGAATGCTTCCCTTACTGTGAAGCAATAACCAATTCTTCTGGAGTCATACTTCTGGAGAGATAAGATACCTCAGACAGGCTGCAATTCAGGCTTCTGTCCTGAGAACTCAAAATAGAACTAAACTGAACAAAAGATCATATTTAAATAAGCGGATGTTTTCTTCTCTTCCCTTGTCTGCTTTGTGCTATATAATTATTCTACATTCCAGTCTGGCTCGAAGAGTGTCATTCTTCCTCCCCTCACAGTCTTTTACTTTGTTCAAATGTAATTTTATAGGTCTAATTGAGTCTTTTTCAGAAGAGTTCCCATCTTTGAATATTGATCCAATCCAACTTTCTTTTTTTTTTTTTTTTATTTTCATTCACTGTAGTATTCTGTTTGGCTATGGGAATATCTAGACTGTATTTATGAATAATTTTATATACATGTACATACCATTTTCCTCCTGTATTTCTGGTCTTCCATGTCCTTGCCAGCATAACCAGAACAAAACCAAAACAAATCAGAAACCCATCATTTTATATTTCTGTACGTACAGTCTAGAATTCTATGAGGAAGTTTAACTAACTGCTTTCTTGCCACGCCAGAATCATCGTAAAACACTGCATGGAAACTGTAGCACATGCTTTTATAGGGAATAGGAATTTGGTATAGATCCAGAAGGCCCAATATTTTCTTCTACTTGCTGAAACCAAGCTACCCAATATAAAGGAGCTTTGTGTTTCATTACTGCTATAAATTGTTGCAGGCAAGTATAAGTGAAACACTTCTTAGTAAGATGAAACCTTTTATCCTACAAGTCTGCTGCCACATTCAATTTTCAGACAAGTTCTTTCTTTTAAAGATTTTAAGTTCTAGTCATAGTCCAAATGTGCAAAATTTCTCCCCTCTTAATTTTTCTTTTTTTTTTTAATTAGTTCCTTTTCCTCTCAGAACCCAGAATCTCATTCATTCTGTTTGTTATGATACAGGTGGTGGTTTTCAGATCAGATGGCAGTGTGGTGCTGAATGACATGACAGTGAATGTGCCTCATGTGTCAGGTAAAGGATGTAGCCTTGGGTGTCATGTGTCAGACATGAATTATCATGTGGGGCTGTATTTTTTCAGGGGCAAAAGTGGAAGAGAGGCATTGGAATTAACTTTTGTAAGGAACATAGCACTTCTATTTTCACTCCTTTTTAGGTATGTTCAGGCAATACACCGATACAGTATGTGTAGCTTCTTATTTACTGGTCTATCTGCACATGGCAAGTTACTTGCAAGAAAGTAATTCTTGATCTGAAAGGACAAGTATTCATGGGATGATCGATTCATGAACCCTTTCACAAAGACAATTACAGTGTCTATCTGAAAGTTTAGAGAAATTAAAGCACTCTAGGCAATAAAATAGACCATCAAATAAGTAGATTAAATAGATAAACAGAGCATATTATAATAAATTTGCTGTGAAAAATTGTTTAGCCAGTGGATGTTGGGTTTCTGGACTTTAGTAAAGCTAAAGTAAAAGTATTTAGTAAAACTATTAGAGTGCCCAGAGGAGGGTGACCAAGATGGTGAAAAGTCACAAGGGCAAGACTTGTCAGGAGCAACTGAGGTCACTTATTTGTTGAGAGAAGAGTAAGTTCAGGGGTTACCATATCACTGTCTACAGCTTCCTCAAGAGGAGCAACAGAGGGGGAGGTACTGATGTCTTCTCTCTGGTAACCAGAGATAGGACAGGAGGAGATGGTACGAAGCTTCTTCAGGGGAAGTTCAGATCAAACATTAGGAAAAGACTCTTCACTGAGTGGGTGGTCGGTCACTGGAACAGGCTCCCAAGGGAAGTGGCTATGGCACCGAGACCATCAGAGTTCAAGAAGCACCTGGAAGACACTCTTGGACATATAGCTTAGTTTTAGATAGTCAGGAAGTTGAACAATGATTGTTACAGGTCCCTTCCAACTTGATATATTCTATGGCTTTATGATTTTAATTAGACAGCCTGGCTCCTCCAGTATGATAGCTTGTATGTCAGTTCTGCTGACTTTCTATTTGATTAACTTCTGTATAAACATCTAACATTTTATAAGTAGTAGTATTTAACTATGCATTGGCTTGTAGAAACACCCCTATTACTTATTGAAAGCAACAATGCTGTGATAATACTTTTTCAGAAAATCTCTTGCTCTTCAGATTGCTGAGCATCAGTGAATTAGCACTGAAGCTGTATTGCAAAAATTTGATTCTATTCCTAGGTATGAGTCATTACAGGTAATCAGCTTAAGTTAGTGGAGACCTAGCAATGCAATTAGCACTGCATCTAGTTGCTCAGAGATTTTCGGAGGAAAACAATCAATAACATGATCCTGATTTCATGGCAGAGTTTTCATGGCAGGTCGTGCCTTAGAATCTAATAAGAAATATTTCTTTCGGCAGCCTATGTGTGTGTTTTACTGCACAGTTTATGTTTTGTTTTTCAGCCAGCTTCTCAGTATTCAAGCCATCTTCCTACTACCTTGTTGTACAAACTTCTTTTGGACTTCAGCTGCAGATCCAGTTGTTTCCAGTTATGCAACTGTTTGTGACTGTGGATCAATCAGTTAAAGGAAAACTTCAAGGCAAGTGATATGGAAAGTAAAGCCATGCCCTTGCACAGCTGAAGTGTCATTTATTCTTTACATGAGTGAAAATTCTTGTTACTTATTGATTCAAGAGGAGGAAACTAAAAGCCAAAACCAAAATATTGTAAGATAATTGACACGAACAAATGAGAAATATATTTTTACTATTTCATATTGAAGTGATCTATCAGTTTGGTGGCAGTAGATCATTGTTTCTCAGAATATTCCTTAATTTTGTATTCAGTTTATTTTTTAACTATCCACAAAACCAGGGTTTCGAGGTACTGTCTGGTTTTAATATCATCAGAAAGGATAAAAATTACAGGCTAGGGTGGTGATCCCCTGAGGCAGAGATATCTCCATGAAGACTACTCAAGAGGTTAAGGATTTAAAATAAGGTTCCTAAATCTTCAGTAGTATAGTATGCATTAATATTGAGGTGGAATAATCAGCTCTATGAAGTTCTGTTACTAATGTTTGTCATCAGTTGTTCCTTTCCCTTTGACCTTTTAGAATGAGAATGAGTAATAATTAGGTAAAATTTTTACCTTCTTCTTCAATAGGTCTTTGTGGAAACTTTAATGGAATGGAAGGTGATGATTTTAAAACAAGCAGTGGGCTGGTAGAAGCTACAGGATCTGCCTTTGCTAACACATGGAAAGCTCAGTCCACCTGTACAGACCAGGTAGAAAAGCTGGAAGACCCCTGCAGCCTCAGTATTGAAAGTGGTAAGCACACTAAGAAGTTAGGTGGTTGGCTTCCAGAATGAGCAGTATTACTATATATTACTGCAACAGGTGTGTAAAAGTTGTAGTGTGGCATTGAAGTTTTTAGAGGACTGCCAAATTAATTTCTGCAAGTATGTATACATTTGAGGACTGATTTCCCATCAAATGCAAATTAAAGTTTATAGGATGATTTTAGAGGAATCCTGAGCTGGAAGATAGGGCACTGAGGTCATTATTTTATATTATCTGCAAAGGCAGCTTTTATTTCATAGTGTTTATTGTCACTGTGTTTAACTTAGCTTTAAGGGCCTCAACTGGAAAGGGCTATCACAATTCCTTGTAGACAAGTTGGAGCAGCGAGATACAGTTTCTGATTTTATGTGTGTCTACTGCTAGATACCTGAATCAGAGAATAGAAATATGTGTAAAGTGAATGCATGTCATTTCTCCAGATCCCAAAGTGAACATAGTTCTCCCACTTGTACGATTTCATGGCATTCATGTGACTGCATAACTAGACATGGTACAAGGAAGATAAGTGAACATAATGAATACAATGATCTAAATTATTTTTTTTCTCTCTCTCTCTCTCTTTTTTTTTTTCCCCAGCAAATTATGCTGAGCATTGGTGTTCTTTGCTGAAAGATCCAGAAGGTCCTTTTTCAAGATGCCATTTAGTCATTGATCCTTCAGAATACTATAAGGTATTGCAATCTTGCACTCTTTTTAGTACTGCTTTATTTCATATGGATGAATGTAGACATTTATCATTGTTCAGACATTTGAGACATTTCTAAATAACTTGCCCATAAGAACTGGTGAGGCTGAGATTTTTGCAGCGAATAACTGAGACAGCACAGCATGAAATCCAAATATCTCCTATGATGAGATTCATACGGAATACTTCTGAAGAAAAAAATTGACGTTTCTGGTTTCTTGTTTTGTATTTAACGTACATTTTTACTGGATTCAATAATTATCAGGGAAGAGGAATCAAGAGATGCTGCTGTGCTCAGAAAGTTTAACTCTAACACATTAGTAGCTATTAAGTCAGAAATAATTTTTTTTCATTATTTATTATCATTTTCATGCCAGAATCTCCACGATTTCTTCACCCCCTGTGCTTATCACTGTTGAGCCATAAGTGAGGCTTACCTGAGCAAAAAAGAAGAAATTCCTAAGTCTTTGCTCATACCTGGAACTCAGTCTAAGCTCAAATGTACTGAAGGTCTTCATACGTCTGGTTAATACCTTGCCATTACAATTTTCACTTTTTATGGTTCTCTGCATTTCTAAGTTGTAACTGAGGGAGGATAGAATAGAATCACAGAGGCATAGAGTAGTTTGGGTTGGAAGGGACCTTTAAGCCACCTAGTCCAACCCCCCTGAAGATGCAGGGGCCTGTTCAACTAGACATCCAATTTGACCTTGAACATTTCCAGGGATAGCACATCCACCACCTCTCTGGTCAACTTGTTCCAGTGTTTCAATACCCTCAGCATAAAAATGTTCAACGATATATCAACTCTAAATCTTCCCTCTTTCTATTTAAAACCATTACCCCTTCTCCTATCACAACAGGCCCTGCTAAAAAGTTTGTCCCCATCTTTCTTATAAGCCCTCTTTAAGTACTGAAAGGTCTCCAGAAGGTCTCTCCAGAGTCTTCTCTTCTCCAAGCTAAAGAGCACCAGTTCTCTCAGCCTGTCCTTAGTAGGAGAGGTGCTCCATCCCTCTGATCATTTTTGTGGCCCTCCTCTGGACGTGCTCCTGCAGGTCCATCTTCCCTGTTCCAGAGCTGGACATAGTACTCCAGGTGGGGTCTCTCCAGAGCAGAGAAAACTTCATAAATAGTGATGTTAGGAGGCTGGCTACTTTTAAAGGTTCAAGAGGCTTGGTTTAGGTTACGATAAACAATCAAACATTTCCATTGTGTACGAAATGGAGTAGCTCTTTCAGTCTCTTGTCTTTGTTCATTGCTTCCATTGTTCCCTGATCATGGGAATTAATAAAAACAATGCTGGAAAAAAGACACAGGATATTTAATAGCAACTGAGTTGCAGTTGCCCTTTGATTTTCTGTGGTCTTACTGACCCTTTTGTTCATTTTGCAGAAATGTAAATACGACACTTGCCTATGTGAAGACAATGAAGAATGCTTGTGTGCTGCCCTGTCCTCTTACTCAAGAGCCTGTGCTTTCAAAGGGATCATACTGGGTGGCTGGAGAAAAAGTGTCTGCAGTAAGTAGTGATACTGCAATCCCTGTGGAATTAATTAGCCATGAGAAATAAGTAGGTTCTTTCGAATTTGGCTGTCAGTAATCACAGTGTTATTTGGAGTCTATTAGAAATGTCTAATAGACTTAAAGAGACAATGCCTAAAATGATTGCTAATTCATCTTATATTCTGTAGCCGTCATTTGTTCACGATGTATTTAAAAGTAGAAAGCTGTATTTTTCACTTTCCCCTTCTTTCTCCAGTTTAAATAATAATGCTGTTTCTATCTTTGACTAATGGAATCCCAGCCATCAAAGCTTCTACATTGTCTTTTCTCATCAGTGGTTTCTTTTACAATCACTATGCTTGCATTTTATCAACAGCACAGCACTGTTGCAACTAAAGGTTTATCATATTGTGCTCTCTTTCTGGCTATCAGCATGTGAAACAAATATGGGTATGCAAGCAGAAACTCTTAGTAGCAGTTAAAAAGAAGTCTTCAACTGGTAAACAAAGTTATGCTAGCATTACTTGGCACATAATATTTTTGTACTTTAATAAAATCTAAGGGAGTATTTTTACCATTGCATGCTGCACAGCCGAAGAAATCTAAATGGAAATATCAAGGTTAAATTGTTCATCCTGCATCCCTTATTTATCAGTTTGTTTATTTTCCCCTCAGCTAGAGAAGTGTCTGCCTGCTCAGGAAATCAAATCTTCCTTTACAATCTTACAATGTGCCAGCAAACCTGTCGCTCCCTTGCTGAAGGTGAAAAGCATTGCTTCCAAGATTTTGCTCCTGTGGATGGCTGTGGCTGCCCATATAATACATATTTGGATAACCAGGGTACCTGTGTGCCCATGTCCAAGTGCCCATGTTATTACAAGGGATCATACCTGGAACCAGGGGAGTATGTCACCAAAGATGGAGAACGTTGGTAAGTTTTATTGCGGCTTCTTGATTGTGTAGATAAAAGCCCTTTTAAAATGTGTTAAAATGAGGCATAAGATGGCTAGCTTTTTATTTTATTTTTTTTATTTTTTTTTTGCTTTGATGAACATTTGTAATATGTTTAATACCATCTTCATTTTGAAAAAAGTATCATATTTTTGTGATGTAATTTATTAATACTTGATAAGTACAGCTTTCTTTGGAGGTGTGAGTGCTCACCCTCACAGATAAAAGTTACTATGAAGCTGCACAGTTAATAAGGCTTTGTTGAGCAGAGAGTTACATGGAAAATAAAGGGTCACCTATAACATTATGTTCCTATTTCCTTATCTGTCAGATGGCTTGTGTTTTCCTCTGGAGGAAGGTCCCCTTGATTTGTGCTTACTATAGCATAGGCTTTTGAAAGCAACTTCCAGGCTTCTAGTATTTTTATAATGGACTCTGACAATTGTTTACTTCATGAATCATCAGTGCAAACTGTGAAATACTTCCTTTTCTCATCCAGCAGATGAAGCGTTCAGGCCAATAATTTGCAAAATAGCAGCTGAATAGGCATAAAATTATACCATGTATCCAAACAAAGCCTTTGAATTAAATTATTGTTAGTATCTGTTTCATTATTTTCTGCTTCCTGAGTCATCAAAAGACATAGTATTACAGATTAATAGAATAGCCATCTTTCCTTAAAACGTAACCTTTCTGTCATTACACCTCAAATCATGCTACACTTTTTCTCCAAGTGAAAATTCATGAGTTTGCATAATTAGAGTTGACCTTGAAATTATCAGTAGAAATTATGGAAGACCATCTCTGATAAATACTCTCAAATTTATATAAACAAATCCTTATATTTAAATTGAAGGTACTGAACTCACTAATTTTTAATATTTCTTACTTCAATTCTTTTCTAGTGTTTGCCGAAATGCAAAGGTCCAGTGTACTTCAGTGAAAATGAGAATGAAAAGTAAGTGACATTCTATAAAGTAAAATAAAACAAAAAACATAAGACAACCTCCAAACCCAAAGCTGCAATTTGAATTTGAATTCTCCATTTTTTTTTTGCTTGTTTGTTTGTTTTTTCTCTTTAAGTGAAAGGGAAAAATGTTTCACTTTGTTCTGTCTTCACTGAGGTGTTTTTTTTAATAAGGATAGGCATACTCTGAGATTTCTCAGCAGCTACCACGTTTCACATACATTTCTTTTGCCTTTTCTTGATTCATGTAAACCATCAACATACCTTTCAGGTGCAACAGAATGTTCTTCTAACAAGATATACTTCGACTGTGACGCATACCCACACTGGAGTTCACAAACGCCTGTACAACTTAGCTGTCATACTCGTGGAACAGATCATGTATGTATTCAGTTTTTCTCCATGTCATGTTACCTTTATCCTGTATTCTTTAAATGTCAGTGTAACACAGGAAATGCAGTTGTAGTAACAGCTTATTTCTCTTTGATTTAATCTTCCTTTCTTTTCTCCATAATTATATTATTCTGTTGCCAATTTCATTATGATTCCCCTTATGTTTTCCTTCTCCTTTTTCTTTTCACTTTGTCTTCATTAGAGTCATACCTCCCAACTGAAATATGGTTTGGGTTCTCAGACAGTCAAAAAGAAAAATAACAATATTAGAATCCTAGAAAGAAAACTTTATAAAACTAATCAATATTATTCTGTCCGGTTATAAATGCAGTTTTTAGTGGAGCGTTTATGAAGAAGTGGAAGAAAAATGCACTGCTTTTTCATAAAGTAAAACTTTCTCCTTTTATTCCTTAGTTCCAGACGGAGTGTGTCTCAGGCTGTGTGTGTCCTGTAGGTCTATTTGATGATGGGAAAGGAGGTTGTGTTAAGGAGAAAGACTGCCCATGCAGTCATAACAACCAGCTGTATTCTCCTGGAGAGAAGATAACAGTGGACTGCAACACCTGGTAAGTTATAATTTTGTAGTCTCTTCTAGAATATATTGTATGAAGTAAATCAATAGTCTAGGCTTATGTACTGCAGTGGCTTGTGTACAGCAGTGGCTGTAGTTGCAAGTATGAATCTTTATTTTCAGGCATACTTTTTGCTATCCAAGGAAATAAAGGTTATGCTGAAAATATTAGGGTAAGAGATACATCTGTTTCCAGGGGACCTCTTTTATTGTGAAAATACATTAATTTTTTAAACATAAACACTATTTGATCTGCCAAATGTAGCAGGCCAGAATTAAAAATCATGCTTAAAAATTAGGCTAAACTATTGAGGTTGAGGTTTAAGATGTCCTGTCACACTGAAATGGATATTGTGCACATTATCATATCAGGTAGCTGCTTGGTTAGTTCTGCAGTTTTCCAAACAGCACACTCTGGATGAGATCTTAAGATTCAATTCTTCTGCTCTCTTCTAGCACCTGCCAAGAAGGAGATTGGAGCTGCACTAAAGATCTGTGCTATGGGACTTGTACGATATATGGAAGTGGCCATTACATCACCTTTGATGGAAAATTCTATGACTTTGATGGGAGTTGTGAATATGTGGCTACTCAGGTAATGCTCATCAGGAGGGCTGAAATGACATCTGATTCTAAATCCTGTGTTTTCAGTGCAGGCAAGCTGTGTGAATGTACTTTTTTTCTGATACAGTGGTCATAAATTGTATGTAACAGGACTATTTTACAATGAGAGATGACAGCTCATCAGTTGTGAAATAAATAAAAATTCTAAGTTTACAAAACAAAGTTATTTATATTTAAAAATATAATCCTCATTTTTGGTCTAGTCCCACTTGTTTCTCAGAGAGAAATGTTTCTCACATGAGACTGGATTACATACACGTAGAGATGTATATGTATATGTTTGTGTGTCTGTAAAAATATAAGTATGTAGGATTTCACACATGAAGCAGTAGTAATGATTTATACATTGTGTATATTTCAATTATTGTAATTATTATGATATTGAACTAAAAATCAAATGTTCTACCTAGTTTTCTTATGCTCATTTTTAACTTTTTCAATAGGATTTTTGTGGTGACAAAAATTCCAGTGGCTCGTTCAGTATCATCACAGAGAATGTCCCCTGCGGAACTACAGGAGTCACCTGCTCAAAGGCTATTAAAATTTTTCTGGGGGTGAGTAATGGTACTCAATACATATATATTGATATTCAAGTACTTTAAAAAAAATTCTTCAAAGCTGCATCCCTAAAAGCAGCTCTAACAAGCAAAGGTTAGAGGTCCTATCAAAATAATTTGTAAAGATGTTGATTCTCAAGTACTGAAACGTGTCTCAAACAAAGGTGCTACACCACTTTCTGTCATCTAGGAAAGTCATCCCAGACTTTGAGCTATTGGTTTCAGAATGAGTTGTATTATTCTGAGTGTCTCATATTTTATGTCATTGTAAAAGTTAGTATTGCAATATTTTTCTTTTTGTCTTTCAGAAAACTGAGCTGAAATTGGAGAACAAAGATTATAAAGAAATCCAGCGAGATATTGGTGATGATGTGCAATATTGGAATAGAACAGTTGGCCTCTACCTTGTTATTGAGGCTAGCAATGGTGTGATGCTTATCTGGGATAAGAAGACTACTGTTTTCATCAAGCTGACCCCTGATTACAAAGTTAGGACCTGTCCATCTTTTTCTGAAGTAGTAGTATGAATAGATAAATGAGATAAGGAAACATAAATGATTTTTAAGTCTGAGTATGTGTTTAATTCCTATATCCTCTGCACATTGATGATTAACTTGTATTATCACTATCACAGATTGCAGAGGTGCTGCTGGAGTTCCTTAAAGTCCAGTAATGCATTACAGAGGATGCACAGCATACGTTTGCAGTAAAGTTAGACATCTAAGGCATTCTGAGTTTGAGAATATTAAGAGCTAAACATTCACAGTAATTTAGGGGATGCTGCAGGGAATCTCAGCCCTGAATTAAAATAAACCTCTCAATGCAATGTGTGGAGAGGGTTTTGATTTCTGAAAATTGGCATAATGAATTACAGAGTACTGAATTCATTGGGCTTAATGAGGAGGTATGGGGTTGTATAAATGGGGACATAGAATTGCTTGGGGGGGCTGATATACCTTAAATAGTACTACCAAAGTCATGTTGTTTGGGTAAAATGGTAGATTCTTTCTTTTGGGAAAAATTAATTCCTGGCATTTTTTTACCATGGATGAAAAAATAGTGCTCATTGTGTTAGAAACTTTTAATAAGAACATTTTTAAACAAACAAAAATTTCCCAGGCTTATATTAATAGCTAAGTTATGAAAAATTTAGAAGAATGAGAAATAAATTAGTTGTCAGCTGAAAGAAGCTTAGCCACATTTTAGTATTGTAAGTTAGATGAAGAGCCACCACAGAGACACGGAAATGTACCAGATATAATTGGCTTCAGGGAGGGAAGATATGGCAGCTAAGTACAAGACAAATAATGGCTTAATTTCTGCACAAATGATTTGCAAGTAAAGATGAAAATACATAAGTCACACAGAGTCTTTCTCAATGTCAATGTCAATGTCTTGCTCTTACTTTACTGGAGTCTGTCTCTCACTTCTGTGGTATGTTTAAAAGCTGTGAATATGTTAATTTTCATTTCCAGGGCAAAGTGTGTGGTCTGTGTGGCAACTTTGACGACAAGTCTAATAACGACTTTACAACAAGGAGTGGGCTGCAGGAAACTAATGCATTGAAGTTTGGGAATTCCTGGAAACAGTCTTCCATGTGCCCAGATGTCACAGAAGAGATTAAGCCCTGTGATGTGAAGCCACATCGGAAGTCCTGGGCAGAGAAAGAATGCAGTATCATCCAGAGTGAAGTTTTTAAAATTTGTCACTCCAAGGTTTGTAGAGGGCAGTAAGTGATGGGACAGTACAGTGCATTTCTGTTAGTGCAGAAGCAGAGAGGTCATCAGAAATGAATGAAGGTATCATTAAATACAGTGATCTTCAATTCAGTTCTTCAGTACAGCTACAGGTATCATCCCATTTCAGATAGCCTAATTCAAAGTAGTTTGGCTATCTGTGGCAACAGGACTGTGTCAGTAGCAGTGCCAACCCCAGCTGTACAAATGCATATTCATCACCACAGCTTCTCTGCTACTGTTGTTTATGCTATCTTCAAAAATCTAGCTGAAATAAGTGTGTGCTGCAGTTGCACCATCTCTTGTTGAGATGTCAATACTGCAAGTTTTGAAAGCCCTTGCAATCATCAGACCCCTTCTTCTAACAGAAATGCATACTACACTTGAAAGACGGCTGTTAAAGAGATCGCTGCTTCTTGTAGTATTCAGCACACCGAAGGAATGTTCTTGGAAACTACTGGCATCACACAGTTTAGGGGGCTTAGCTGCTAGTACTGTGCCTCTGAATTGTCATAGCATACCCTATGTTGGGCCCACAGCTTCTAGCTCACAGTGCAGAGGGAGCACTCCTCTCTATTTCTTGTTTCTTTTCTGAAGTATGGTAATATTAATAACAGTTTGTACTTAACTGACAGTGGAAAAGTCACAAAGAACTATTAATTTAATTAACATAAGTTTCTCTGTTGATTCCTTCACCAGCTAAAATTCAGTCTAAGTTTCTCCTCTTGCAGTCCCAAGTAAAATGGTAGGAATGTTTTCCTAATGTGTCACTGGAAAAACAACAAAAGCCGGCAAGAACAAAATTCTCTGCTTCATATTTGCTGTGAAGTGCAGCTTTTCTGATATTGCTCACAGCTTGGTTGGCAAAGCTTGCTGGTAGATGAGACTTCATGTGGTAATTCTTAGAAACAGTCTCATTCCTGCTCATCTCAATTCCCATATCTCAAGAGGTATCTCAAACTTACCAGTTTGAAAACTAATTTGGAGATAGACTGGGACATCATTTCTTTCCCCAACAGGTGGACCCAATTCCGTTCTATGAGGCTTGTGTTCATGATGCCTGCTCTTGTGACAGTGGTGGAGATTGTGAGTGCTTCTGTTCTGCAGTTGCTGCATATGCTCAAGAGTGTACCAAGGCTCAGGCCTGTGTTTTCTGGAGAACTCCTGATATATGCCGTGAGTAATCTTTCTGGCTGTTGTCAGAAAACCTATCAAAGAAATCATTAATACTACCACTGCAAGGTCATGCAAAGTATGCAACACAATTTATTTTTGCACCATATCAGAGAACAAACAGAACTAGAGAATTTGTATATATCAGTTATCTTTTATTTAGTCTAGCTTCTCTGTTCCTTTTTCCTTTTTCTTATCTTTCTCTTCTCACTTTTTTTTTTTTAATTTTATTAAGTATAGGTTTAAATCTTCCTTCCATTTCGCTTGCTAATTGGTGAATTACAATCACTGTTTGGTTTTGCTTCTCTCTTGTTTTTTCTAATTATTCGTAATTTGATTTTAGCAAAATGATAGAGAAGTACTCCCGTGTAGGTAAATCTAAGCAGAACTGAATATATTAAACATTTCAGTGGTGTTAAATTTTAGTGGTGTTTATGCTCATACTGGTACATCATAAAATAATGTAAAATAAAATTTAAATTAATATTTCTCCAAAAAGTGTTCAAAGCAATTTTTTTAGATTCTAAATGGCAGATATATATATATATTAAAAATTCATTCATATTCAGATAGTTTTTAAGTGTAAGAAGAAAACAGAAACTTACAAATTTCAATCAGCTCAGATATATACATTTATAAAAACTCCTTCCTCTGTCCATAGTTATCTAAGCTAAATTCTGTTCTAAGTTGTGTCCAAACAGGCAACCCTGTTTTTAATCAGTTTCTTTTTTTTTCCTTATCAGCAATATTTTGTGACTACTACAACCCTCGTAATGAGTGTGACTGGCACTATGAGCCCTGTGGCAGTAATGTCATGACCTGCAGGATGATTAATAACATCAGCACCAACTTTTCAGTACCATACCTGGAAGGTATTGCCATTTTTTTCTATTTTATTTCATATAACTTTGTCTGGGTATCATTTAATGAATATATAGTAGTCAGTCAGATTACAAGATATTCCTATATCTGTTATGTTGAATTTGTCTCCAGTCTTACATAAATGTTTCCTATAATGTAATTTCTTCTTTATTAATACCAGTGGATGATAGTTACATTGCTGTCTCTGCTTGGATAATATCCTGAAACATTCACTTGACTACACCATTGCTATTTTGTATCCCATCTAAGGGCATTTCAAGAGAAAGAAATTTTTTTACATGGTAAAGAAACAAGTTATTGATAGATTTTTTTTTTTTTTAACCTTATCATTCTTGACTTTATTAGATTAATATACAGACTTGTCCTATATTTACAATGAAAAATATCTTTGATATCAGACACAGTGATACCACTATATATTGGATTCTTAATGGAGACCACACATTTTGTTGTTGGAGGGCTACTGGGAGCTACCTCCATTTCTGGTGTATTTTCATTTGTGGTTTTTGCTTTAGGCTTTAAGACCAAGACATGAAACTAAAACAGATTATTCTGCAGTCCATCCCACTTAGAGGATCCACAAGCCATTTAAATCTCATTGAACCCCTCAAAGTAATATAATATAAATACAATAATAATAGTTGAAAGTCTTTGTGCTTGATAACTGGAAATGATTTTCACATTATGGAGATTGCAATGATCTAAGAACTTGAAAGAGTTTATAAATATCTTCTGGTTTACCACCATCATGATAAAGTTGAAGAAAACAGCCACGTTTTTGGACATGCAGTCTTTTCAGTCTGGTCTGGAAGCAGTTACCTCCAATTTAGGGATTAGAAATAACTGCCCAGAGTTTGACTACTGTTTTAATCCTTGAACTGCTGGCAACAAAACAACAACAAAAAAAACCCCACCAAACATTAAGCAAAATAGTTAAAAAACCAAAACAAAACAAAACGAGGTCTATGTTTTAAGACAGATTGTTCTTGACAGAAAGATTTGGAAAGTGTCAGAGGGCAGCTTATGTATATAATTATCTTTCTAAATTATTTTTGTTTGTTATCTTCAGTGGAAATACAGAGCATGCTTACTTTTGTTAGTGCATCTTTAGTACAGTCTGGCAGTGTGAAGTGACTTTTAAGTACCAGTACTCTGTCATTCAGTTTTAGGCTACTTAGAACTCCAGTGCAGTATAAAGAGGACATTATATAATTAAGAATTGGATTTTATCAGTGTTTATTTGTAAGCAAGACTCAGTAATTTTTTAAAAGTGTATTTCCATGAAAAATACAGTGACGACTGACAGACAATTAAGCCCTTACAGGTGGGGTTTTGGTCACTGGCCAAGAATATGGAAAAATACAGATAAATTATCTATTTGAGTTAGAGATAGTTGGCCTACTAAAGGCACATAAGCAAGGTATAATGTTCCAATGAATGTAGTGAAAATCCTGTTTGCTAATGAATCCTATTCCACATTCTTCACAAAACTGTTACTTATATAATGATCACATTTCAAAATAATTTCACTTTCTCTTAAAATTATTAGCTGCCCATAGAAATCAATATAAATTAGGGGGTTCTCCAAGACCTTAAACTAGGAAAAAACTACTTCCTTGGTTTTCATGACTAAACTCTTATTTAATACTCCTCACCCCAGTACTACCAATAATAATTATTTAAGTCTTTTGGAAAGACCAATTGTGCAAGGATTAATTTGAATTGGAAATTTTCTGCTTCTTTCACTATGCTTGATTAAGTGAGAATCACTTACCTTCATAAGGTATTTTATCATTGAGTTAAGTTTTCATACTTTTTCTTCATCCTTTATACTGTTCTACTTGTTATCAACAGGTTGCTACCCCAGATGCCCCGAGGACAAACCTGTCTATAATGAAGAGACAAAGGAATGTGTGAGTGGAGATGAATGTGGGTGTTACATCGATGGAATTTATGTTCCACCTGGACAAGAAATACCTACAGAAGAGAACTGTACAAAATGGTATATAAAAAAGTTGCAAAAACATTTGCAGTATTTCAGGGAAAGAATTTTGTATGCTGAGCCCCTCATTTACTTTACTAGGCCTCAAGCAAATAGACACTGAAGAGCATCTATATAAATATATAAATATACAAACTGAAGAGCTGGTATATTCTAGCATTTATCTGTACAAATCAGAGGAAGAATCCCATTTATTCTGGATGAAACAAACTCAAAAAATGCTGCACTTACAATACATATAGATTCTACACTTTTCATAATTTTTTGAACCCATAACAATCCAGATTTCAGGCTGATAGTGTCATTATAAGATGTGTATTAGCGAATTCATTAAATATACTCTTTGAAGATATAACGATAAAATGGCATGAAACCTAGACATGTCTCTAGAACAACCTCTTAATTCTCATGCCTCTTCAGAAAGAGAGGGGACATTCTGACTTACATTCTCAATTAAAACTGGGGTTTCAAAATCATGGTAATCTGAAATGATCTGTACTAGCCCTGAAAGAGATAGTTGAGTCCTGACTGCTCATTCCTAGAGCCTTACTAATGATAGCACTGACATCTACGATGCTACATGGAGATCAGAGATAAAACCCCTGATCTAGCCAAAAGTTCACTGCTCTGAAAAACAATTGTTACTATTGCATCTTACAACACAAAGCAGTTCATTATAGTTTTAAGATGTTGTACTTAAAGAGTAAAAGTGATAACTTAGTTTGACTAAAATAATGATAGGAAATATTGGGAAATATTACACCCTGAAAAATATCCAGTAGTATGAATGAAGATCAAATGACCAATTTCCATGTTTCTGTGCTCTTGGCTCTGCTAACCTGCATCATAAAACATCTGCAACATTTTAATTTTTGAAAATTTTGATTCTAGTGTGTGTGGCCCCTCAGGATCCATAGAATGTAAACCAATCCCAGGTAAATAACTTTTTAGTTTTTCTACAAAAAAAAAAAAAAAAAAGAAAAACATATTAAAAAAAATGCATAGAACTGCTATGTCTGTCTCTACAAAAGACTTAGTACTGATTTAGAATATTTTTTCTAGTGCAACTGAAAGTTGTGGCCAGAGAAAATTGGGCAGTGCTTTTTTTGAACCTTGCTGTTAGTAATTCTTGTTCAACTTTTTTCTTATGTCCCATTATTCTTTCTCCTCACATCCCATATCTAAACTAATGCCTTCACTATAAACGTTTGCACTTCCAGAACATGTAGTATTATAAAAGGTGTCAGATAGTAGATTGCAGTTGTTGTCTCTCATAACATTTTAAACCTGGTTTGTAAGTCTGTTCTTCCAAGCATTTTATGCAGCAATTTATTAAATATGTTTAAAATATCCTCTAAATGTAAGGATAAATTAGTGCAAAATATGAGACCTAAGTTTCAGGTATAGCTCTGAAACGAGCATGCATGACTCATGTAAATGCTTACTTGCCCATAAGTATTTTGCTTTTATCTCTTCCCTGGCAGTAGAAAAATTGCACAGTAAAGCTCTTTTCTTGTAGGGTGTCCTTGTGTCATCAATGGAACGAGTTATCAAGTGAATGAGACTGTGGCACTAATACCGAATGGCGACATTTGTATAATATACATTTGTGCAGAAAATGGTTCTATAGTGGTTGGAGGTACAGAACCTTGTCCAACATCTGCTTCACCTACAGTCATTTCAACTTCCTTTCCAACAAGTACTCTTACCACCACAGGTAAATCTTCAACCAAGTTGTACATCTAAAAATTATTTTCTTTAAGGAAAACACTTTAAATTGTACAATGTACAAGTAAAAGAATGTACAGGTATATGGGCTTATAGTTGCCACAGATAAAGTAATACTTATGAATAGTTTAATCACACTACACTAAGATTTTTAACACTTTGATTCAATTTATTTCTCATCAAAGAAATTGTAACTATAAATGTACAGGATGTCTTCCTAATTCTGAAAAACATATTAGCAGCTCAATATCTTGCTGGGATAGTAAGAATTGTCTCAGTAGTCTCAGCAAAAAAAACCCTCAAATATAATTAGGATATTTAAAACTGTCAATGTTTTTTTCCCTGAAGTTTGCAGATGATGAAGTAATCTTTTTTTTTTCTATTTCAGTTACCACTACAAACCCTCCAGTTACTACAAGTAAGTCTTAAATAGAAAACTAAGTTGTTAAAAAATGTCAAAGGAACATTTGAAGGAAAAGTAAGTTAAAGATGGCCACTGCAGAAAAATATATTTCAAACAAAAATTGATAAATTCTTAAAATTACAATAACGTGATAAGTAGAGAGAGCAGAAAGACCTTTAAAGGCTTCAGCTTGGTGATTCTATTTTGATACAAAACTTCCTGTTGAAAAAACTGGTAATAAGAACCAGTGTTAGAACATTTTTATTTTGGAAAAATGACAATTTGCAATGCATTGCACTAGTCCTTAATGCAATAGAATACAAAATTAATTTTCTCAGAATGTTCTCTGTAAGCTCAGATACTGAATCTCTCTTGTTTTTTTCTTGCAGCTCCATGCTTCGGATTCATCTGTAGTTGGACTCAGTGGTTTGATGTCAGTAATCCTGAAGAAGATGGTGGTGACTATGAAACCTATGATAGAATAAAAGAGCAATATGGTGATGAAATATGTAAAGCTCCTGAAAAAATTGAATGCAGGGCTAAAGATAATCCTGATATGAGTTTAGAGGAACTTGGCCAGAAAGTAGAGTGTAATGTTACATATGGACTAATCTGTAAAAACGAGGAGCAAGATGAAACTATGTGGGAACTTTGTTATAATTATGAAATCAGGGTGAACTGTTGTAAACCTTGTGTGACTCCAAGTCCACCGAGTGTAACACCAACAGCAACTTCAACCACCACCAGCACAACTGTACCCACCACGACTATTACCAGGCAGACAACATCAATTACCACCACGCCCATACCTACCCCAACCAGCACAAGACAACCGCCATCATCAGTCACCAGCCCAGTAACTTCGACCTCTCCAGGTATTTATTGGACCAGTACTCTCTGTTCTTGCTTTGCTACAGGAGAAATAGGAGACTCCTGTTGCTTTGCTATCAGCTACTAAAGGTGTGTCATCTCCATAGGAGATCCTGAGCTGGTGGGAAGTCATACTGATGATAGTTGAGAGCTCTATCCTTATGCTGGAGAAAAGATTCCCAGAAAGACCATTCTGTGAGATTAGAGAAGACCTTGAATTAGAGTACCATCATTTTAGGCATTGTTTGGGTGGGTCTGGGCAGAATTTTCTCTCTTTCTCCTGTTTCAACTCTGCCAGTCCTAATGCTTGCCTAGCATAAGGACTAGGCTCTAGAAAGATCTAGGATCTAGGAAGGAAGGAACCCATGGCAGACTTTCAGAAATAGTTTCACTCTGCAGGTTGCTGCTTACTGTAAACTGTGGTCTCTGCTGAGATCCACAAGTACTCTGTGAAGGTCTTCACCAGGCTGACATTGCACCACAGGGAAATTACATGGCAATTAGGCACGAACAAATTCCTGTGCATACTTCTTTCGCAGACCACAGCTTCCCCTTTCAGTTCTCACTCCATGAGACAGTGCAGAGAAAGGCACTCTTTTCACAGACAGAGACAGAAAAGGTCATACAACCCTACACCTCATCATGTCTTACCCATTGGTAGGTATTTAATATAGTGAGAAGGATATTACAGCAACATGCCTAGTCTTGATGCAATGAAAGTATTGTGAAGACCTTGTCTGTGCACTTGGAACATCTACTTTCTGGGGCTGGAACAGAAGGCCTAGTGAAACAGAACTTTAATGTATTAAGAGTCAGGTACCACAAGAGTTTAGTGGCAGATGTCTAAAATATAACTTTGATTCAGGAAACACTATGTCCTAGTCATACGTGTTTCACCTTTGCCTGTTTTCTCTGTCCCTGCTGTGTCTGAAAGTCACACCTTCGTCCACAACGAGCACAGAGTCCTCGATGCCCATATCAACAACCACTCCCATGCCAACATCATCGGAGTCTCCCAGCAGCATGACAACCACCACCACCATGATGTCCCCCACGAGCACCACCACTGTCAGCAGCACCATCAGCACCCCAGGGACAACAACAACCATTAC
>VZRU01015089.1:0-26221 GCA_013398155.1 Pedionomus torquatus
TTCGTGGACCTCTACGTCCCTCGGAAATGGTGAGTGGGGGGCGAGGGGCTGGATGGAAGTGGACTGAGGCCTGCACAGCCCGGGCGAAGCCGGTTTCCTGTAGTAGCGAATATCTTTGAGGGGGAAAAAAAGAGTTAAAACCATCTGGGTTTTACCTGTTTCTCTGTTTTTAAAATATTTCTGTGAAATACTGGAAGCGATGGCTGAAGTTGAAGAGAATACTGTGTATTTTCTGCCAGCCTCCCAGTGGCAACTCGCGTGGGGCTCGTTTCAAAAGTAAACGTGCCACGTTTTAAGCACAGCTTTGAGATTTTAGCAAATGGGCAGGGGGAAACTTTGTGTGTGTGCGCGTTTAAAAAAGAAAAAATCACCTAAAAAAATAAACCAGTTGTGTGCATATGGCTAGGTGTAAGTCAGATGCTTTTTACAACCTGTCATTTCTGCGGGTGTCAGGCCGAGTTTCTTTTGACACCTGTAACATCCCCTGATGGAAAAAAAGCATAGAAACTGCGTTCTTGTTAATTATCTTGGTTGCTGCAGTTTTTTGCACTTTAGAAAATTAAAAGCCACAAAATGAAAACCCACCGTTCTCTCTGTTTTGAAGGCCTGTGATGCTGTGTGCACTGTGTAGGGGTGAAGTGAGCATATAAAAACCAAAGTGAAGGGATAATTGGCAGTTAATGTTACTAGGTGAAAGTATCCTTTAAGCATACTTAAAACTGCATTATAATTTCCCAGGCAATTAAAGCTTAAACTATTACTGCTTAAACTACTTCTGCAACTTTAATTTTAATCTAAATTTGGGTTTAGTAGATTAAATGGATCTGGGGTTTTTTTCTTCATTGTCGCTTTCTTTTTCCTTTCATTTAAATATATCCTGTGATTTTATTCCTTAGCTCCGCCAGCAACCGAATAATTGGTGCTAAGGATCATGCTTCCATTCAGATAAATATTTCTGAGGTAAGTTTCATAGCAGGAGTGTGATATGAGAACGCTACGACCTTAGACTTTTGAAAGAAGCTAAACAAATATAAAAACTTGTGATGCATCTCCAAATGATTTGCTAGAACCCATGTCAGGGTAGAGCTTGAGGGCTTTCAGACATACAGGTACACTACTGTCTCACCCCTGGTTATTTTTCAGCCTATTGGAAAATTATCATTAGAGGGAATTTGAATTTTGTTAAGCTCTGTACAGTCCATTCCGGTGCTTAACTCTTTGAGTAAATACAATTTCTGAACTTCAGAATTATAAATTAGGGAATTCCTTGTCCTGAAGGAAAGAAAAAAGTTTGCTTCTAGGAAGTTCTTAGCTTAGGTGTTCTGTGTGCAGCGTTATCATTGCATTAATTCAATGCTTGAGGTGTTACCCACCCTTTGAAGTTTTCCTGAAGGATGGTGGTTACGTGTATTGACTCCATATGGTACATTTCTTTCCGTAGCATACCAAACATCTTCTTGTCCAAGTTCCATTTCATCTTGCCCACGTGGTGTTATTGCAAATCCCTCCAAGCTTAAATGTACACGATAAGAAAACCACAGTAGACCTTGTCTCCTGCAGGATCCCGGTGAATGCACATGGGCTCCAGTTAATTTAAACATCTCTTAGCACACTTTTTCCCCCCCCATTTGTCTCTTGGCATTCACCTTGCGGTACACAATGTTCCTATAGCTTATGAGCTGTATAACTTGATTTATTTCTTCTCGGATGGGAGACCACAAGACTACATTCCTGTATTTTTAAACAACTGAGTCTCATGTTATCTTTCTGTCTTAAGAAATATTTTTTAAAAATGCTCTGTTTGCAACTTTTTGTAAACGTTAAGGCACATACTTTTCTAGTTCACCATGTTTCATTCCTTCAGTGATCCCTATTGCTTGTTTTCAAAGGATCAGGGATTAGGACTCATTCAAAACAAACCCACAGTGTTCTCTACACTGTTTAATTTCATCATTTACATTGTTTAATCTTTTTTCCTGTTAAATTTCTCCACGATTAGAAGTGAGATAATGTGTGTCTCTACTTGGGGGCGGTTTTCTACCTGCATAACAAGATTGTCCCCTTTCCCCCTCACTTCAGTTTTCGAAAATACTGACATTAATTAGAAGAAACATGAAAAAAACAGCTAGGGCAGTAAAATCCACAAGTCAGCTTTACATTAATTTTATAATTTATTCATTTTTTCAGAACTCAAATATTTTCTTCTTTTACTAGCATTCTGTTGTGTGTTCTGGTTATGCTGCGCTGTGTAATTAATTGTAAATTGGCTGTAACAAAATACTCTGTCTTTATAACTTCAGTGTTGGTGTTGCTGTAGTTTGCAGAGCAAATATTTGCAGTATTTAACAAGTGGTTTTTATGTTGACATGTGCAATGTCAGAGCATAAAATTTTATAAGAACTGCTGCGGAGTAACTCGCTTGTAATTCCAGGTTGACAAGGTCACAGGCAGAGTAAACGGCCAGTTCAAAACCTACGCCATTTGCGGAGCGATTCGTAGAATGGTAGGTATTTGCTTGACCCACCAAACGATGGTGCTTCCTTT
Source organism: Pedionomus torquatus (assembly GCA_013398155.1). Classification (NCBI taxonomy): domain Eukaryota; kingdom Metazoa; phylum Chordata; class Aves; order Charadriiformes; family Pedionomidae; genus Pedionomus; species Pedionomus torquatus. The sequence goes on from VZRU01015089.1 coordinate 2,545, forward strand.
TATATTTACTCATTTTTTAGATTTATGTTTGGCCCCAAAAACATAATGTGCTTTCAGCTCATTCTAGAGCAAGAGCTTTTGTGGGGATAGCGAAGGCCTGAACAAAGTCACTTGTAAGAATTGGTTTCTTCTGTTTTTTATCCTCTGTCCTTTGGTTTGTAGAATTTTGTATATTTATGGGTTTTTTTTTGAAATCACTGAAAGATGCGAGTGTTCTTTTCCCTCTCTTTCTCTTTCATTTTCTCTTATTTTCAGTTACTATTATCTGGATTTTATTTGTTGTTTATAACTAATCTTTATTATTAATGTTTATTAGCAATTATACTACCATGATTTAAATTTGTTTAACATGGTGTGAAGCATCCTAGAGTTCCCAAGAAGTCTGCTTGTCCAGAAAGCCATCTTGTTAAAGCGAGTGTATATTGTACCAAGTTAAAACTATTTTTTTTACACTAAACCACAACGAAGAATTTAACGGCTTGTTATGAAAAAGCTGATCTTTGTGTATAAAATGATGCGGGAAAGCGTGGAGCTTTTCACCACCCGCATTAAAGGCTGCAGCCGCCTCTCTCTTCAAGTGGATCAGCAATTACTTGGTCGCGTCAGAACCATCTTTTATTTTTTTTTAAAGGGTGAATCGGATGACTCCATTCTGCGTCTGGCAAAAAATGATGGAATTGTTTCCAAGTACGTATGTTTATCTTAGCCCCTAACTCTTGCAGGGGTAACCTCCGTACCCACATGAAAGTTTTAGGATGAAAATGTGTGCCCTGTATTTATAGAACAAATACACAATTAGAAATATTTACTTGAGCTGTTAAAGCAAACTAGTTTGTAACAACGTTTGTTTCATTTTCTTCTAGGAACTTCTAACTGAAGAAACTGCCCTATGGAACATCTGACATAAAATAAACAGTCCAAATATATATTTTTTGCTGTGTCTCTTTTGTTCAGATCATAAAAACGGGTGGATTTATTAAAGCTGGTCTTAAAAGATGTAGAAATGTGTCTTCAAAAGATACACAGCTTCTGATGGTTAATTCTTGTGAAATCGGTTCATAAAGCAGTGTCAGAGTTGAAAGTTGGGAATTTCCGCTTCACTCTTTGGTTCACAATCATCTTTTCCAAACTTAATAAATTTTGCAATTGGAGCTGGACTCTTGAGCTGTGATGGAACGTTTTGCAAGGGAACGATCTGGTTCAGCTCGCTGCTTTGTCACTGGAAAAGCTGAGGGGATTCTTTCAGGTACGTCATCAAAGTTTAGTGGGGTTTTTTGCTGATAAAAGGCTTGTGATATTTCTTCTGCCAATGATGCACTGTGTTTAAGGGCATTACTAAAACTGGAATTAATGAAAACTGTCTTATCAGAAATACTCCCCAGAACTCTAGAAGTGTGACTGCCATGTGAGAGACATTAAAGTTTTACCTTTTTTACTCTTACGTGAGACCTTGATGTTGAAAAGTGGGGAAATGAGGAGAAATAATTCTGAATGTTTGGCAATATTTTAATAAATTACCGAATAGCTCTTTTAATGGCTTAGGTGGGCTTTCTACCTGCTGATGTGTGTTGGGATTTTTACAGCGGAACCGAGGGAGGATGCTGATGGTTGGAATGGTTCTGCATCTGCTGAAATTACCTGGGGGTTCCCTCTCTGGCCAATTTCCTTCACGTCGCACTTGGGAGGTCACGACACAGAAGCCTTCGTAATTCCTTTTCCCTGTTAGTGCTTCAGGTTTGTAATTTTCAGGTTGTAATTGGATCCGGTTGGTTTGTAAACGCTAAAGCTTCTGAAGCAGTTACTGGTGGAAGAAAAATATTTGTTGGCTCAGACCGTGCCGATGCTCAAACCACAAGCTTTACTTTAAGGCACGGCTGGTATCTTGGATAGAAGGCTGGTTGTCCTGCAGGGCTGAGATCCTAGATGGGGCTGGCAAACCGAAGGGTTCCAAAAAAAATCTATGATAATCCTGACTTTGCAGTACTATATTCTGGCACTTTTGACCTTGATCCTGCTTGATGTGCTAAAATGTGCTAGAAATATGTTGTTTCATCACATTTATTTTGATCGGCGCTTCACACTGGGCTGTGGTGGTGCGTTTGGGAAGTGCGATGCATAAGGTGCTGTAGTTGGCACTAAGGAACCTTCGGGATCTCCCATGTCATTCTAATGGGCCACAGGGCTTTACTTTGGACAAAATGACATAAAATCTGTGTGTCTTTGCTGGTGTATAAACATCTCGGAGCTCTGGTTTGCAGGAGGGATACAAGGAAGGGCTGTATCCTCTCTACCAGGTGTTGCTTTTCCATTGGGCTACTTGCACACAGGAGGTTTATTTGTCAGTTGGTTCTAACTGCTTAAAAGATAATTTTGCTCCCCCCTCTGTGGGGAAACCTCCTCATTCTCTACAGCTCCCTGAGAGGAGGGTGCAGAGAGGTGGGGGTCAGTCTCTTCTCCCAAGTCACAGGCAAGAAGACTAGAAGAAACGGCCTCAAGTGGTACCAGGGGAGGTTCAGATTGGATATTAGGAAAAAAATTGATGCTGAAAGGGTTCTTAAGCCTTGGAATGGGCCGCCCAGGGAAGGGGTTGGGGCACCATCCCTGGAGGGATTTCAAAGCCGGGTTGACATCGTGCTGAATGACATGGGTTTTATCAGAGTTAGGTTGATGGTTGGACTTGGATCTTGAAGGTCCCTTCCAACACGGACAATTCTATGATTCTATATACGGTTGGTAGTGTGATATTAGTGAAAACTTCCATTTTCAGCTGCGTTTTACCAATTTCATAATATCTGCAACTATACCCAGGCTGTCCTTCGGGTGGTGCGTTCTCCAGAATCGCAGAGGGAGGTTATATCCCAATGATCCCACGCTCGCTCCTCTGTGATCATCCCTAGGACCATGTTTGCAGTTGGCCTCGCTCAGATCTCTGCTGAGGCCTCTTCTGAAGTTTTCTCGAGTGACAGAAGCTGCTTTGGTGATGCTTCCCTCTTTGTGCTGTAAACTCCCTGTGCAGAGCTTATTTCTGACTTGTTTGCTGCGGATGCTCAGGGAGGGTGGGGAACTCAAGCCTCTGGTTTCTTTCTGGAGGAGCCCGGAACGGGGATGAGGTTGCCTCTGAGAGAAGGAGGACGGATGAAGTACCCCAGTGTGGTACCTTTATCGGTATTTTCCTTACTTCTCAGGCATGTTAAAGTGCAGCATATGTGTTTGGAAGGTGCTGTCTTGGCATTGCAGTTATCTGTTGAACCCAGGCATTGCAAATCCAGTCATTCCAAGGTGCAGCTGTGGTGTATTATGCTTTTCTTAATCATAAAAATGATAAATCATAAAAAAATCATAAGTCAAATCATAAAGTGAATTAAGATTTCAAGTGTAAGCCACTGTGTGGATATCATGAGATACGTAACTAAAGCTTTGCTTCGGCAGAGAAGTCCGAAATCCACAGGCTGTCGGCCCTTTTCAGAGCAGCTACAAACCAAAACATCTTTGGATGGACGTTCTGTCTTCCTGCTGATAATGCCTGAATTTACCAATCCTCCTCCAAGCTGATAGAGCTTTAAAAAGATAAACTCCCGGATGTTTCTAGCAAGGGGGAACTCAGCTTAAAAAAAACAACAACAACAAAATAAAAAAGGCTTCATGTTGAATTAATGTTGAACTTAATAATAGAGAAAGCAGTGAGAGACCTTTTAAATACCACAAACAGGGAGTGGGGGAAAATTAACCCCCACTTTATTTTGGAGTTATTTTTTTCTGACATCTAAGTCAACTGTGAAAGATGCATTGGAAAAAATAAATAAACAAGGTGGGAGGGAAGAACCGTTAGTTGGGATTCTCCTGTAAATAATTCATTTTTTCCAGCAGATAAATCTCTGAAAACACTTTCTGGAAAGACAAATCCAGTCTGCAAGCTGAAGAGATTTCTGCTTGGCTTTTGTCCAACCCTCATTACTTTCCTTTGTACACAGTGAGAGGAGATAAGTTTTAATTGGACTTGATGTTTCTTTCTGACATATCTTAAATTAGCTGCTTCTGCCCTGGTGTTAGGCTGGGACTTTAAATAAAACCAGTAACTGTTTACTGCTGATAAATGCCTGGTTTACCAAAGAGTTTAAATATTGTTGACTTGCTTCTAATCCCCTGGGTCTCTGCTCATCCATGTGGATTCCAGTGGAATTCTTCCATGAGGCAAAGTCAACTGACAGCTTAAAAGCTCAAGATGAACTTGAGGTCTCTCGGGAAGCATTTTAAGCAATAAAACTCCGTAAGCATCCAGCTATTCCGAATTCACACTCCTGTATCAATTAAGTATTTAAGAATTAAATACTTAATGCTTTGGCAGTGGGGCTGGACTAGCTGATCTTCAGAGGTCCCTTCCAACCCCATATCATTCTGTGAGTTCTGTGAATTATCCTGTAATTTAAAACTTTCTTTGCTTTGTCATACTGAGCGTTGCTCTTTGTTTTTCAGAATTTAAAAAAAAATTGAAACAAATTGATTTTTTTTTTGTTTTTTTTTTTTTTGTTTTTTTTTGTCCAAATAAACTTCTGAGAGGTTATAGTGTCATATCCTAAAACCTAGGTCAAGGGGTTAGCGCTCTGCTAAAGGCTTCCTGAAGTTTTCACCCGCGAGTCTGTGGAGCACACCAAGTCTTATTAAAATTTCTGCAGGATCCGAAGAAGGGAGGACGTGTGCCCCTTTAAAAATCAAATTTGAGTAGCATTTTCTAGTATTGTGATGTAAAAATGTTCTTTGTTTTCCTGGGCCAGGAATAGTTCAGATCTTCTAGGGCCATGAAAGGGAATGGACTGCACTTGTACTGTACAAGATGGACAGAGTTGCCCTTACATGGTTACATTGCACCAAGTCGTGAAATTCTTTGCTGTTTCTTAGGAGGACTTGGCAGTGGCACCCGACAGACAGCTGATTTAACCGGGGCTATTTTAGTGGCTTTGGCCAAAATTTTGCTACTCAGGCAGAGCCCATCTGCTTAAAACACCTTGTTTGTTGGTAGGAGCTTGTAGATGTCTTAATACTGAGTTGGTTTCTTTTAAGCCTTGGAAGTTCTTTTAATGAAGTATGTGATGTTGAAAAGATGCTTTAATCAATCCCAGCTGTACGTGTGTCACGAGGAGAGGTCTGGGGTTAGGAGGCCACTGCACCTTTTGTTGCTGGGGGCATGGAATTAGCAGCTTTGATAACATCACCCCTCGCTTGCACCGTGCCAAACGGGCAGAACGCTGCCAGCGCTGGGAGAAGACGAGGCAACCTGCCTCCCTGGCATCACTTGTGCTTTACTGAGGAAAAAAACATGACTCAGAGGAGGAATATAACGGGCCAAGGGTGTATTTTGCCTTCGTGCAGATCCATTCCTGCTGCTTTCTGCCCCCCAGCTCCAGCTGCTGAGGAGTGTGTGGAGCAGAGGCTCTCCCACCAGTCCTCCCTGCAGAAGAAGCTGGGGCAGCTCGGAGGGATAAGCTCTGTTTTCCTAAAGCATCTTGTGGGGCTGGAAGCTGCTGAAATCCTACCTGGAGGACTGAGCTAGATTTGGCATAAATTTTATTTTCCAGTTGGATGTCAGGGAGGGGTGTCTCCTCCCCCCTGCTGTTTGGTTCAGTTGCTGTCATTCTGGGACACGCAGAGATAAAAACCCCTCTGCTGCAAATATTCCTGTGAACAGGCTCAGGGAACTGTCGGTTTTGGTGAATTCAGCAATGATGGTTTGTGTTGAGGCATCCCAGGGGAGGTGGGTTCCCTATATGTACGTTGCACTAATCAGCCATGGCAAAAAAAAACCCAGAGAAAAGTAATTAGGTTCCTTTTTCTTTTTTTTTTTTTTTTTTTCCACTGCTGGAAAATACACTGTTGTTTAATGTTACGAAGGAATTTTCCTTGGCTAAATCCTCAATAGGAATGCCAGTACTGAGATTTTAAGAATTAACAGCTACTGATAAGGTCAACATGGTTTTTTTTTTAATACATTATGGGAAAAAAAAAAAAAAAGGTATTAATGTCTATTGTCAGACAGCTAATAAAACAAATGTGGCCAGCCTGAACCAAGGGAATCGCCCTGTAGCATCCATACCCGAGAGTGGCTGGAGAGCAGCCCTGAGGAAAAGGACTTGGGAGTGCTCATGGATGAGAGACTCACCATGAGCCGGCAGTGTGCGCTGGCAGCCCAGAGAGCCAACCCCATCCTGGGCTGCAGCAAAAGAACCGTGAGCAGCAGGGACAGGGAGGGGATTCTNAAGCTGTGGCTGCCCCATCCCTGGAGGGGTTCAAGGCCAGGCTGGATGGGGCTTGGAGCAACCTGGTGTGGTGGGAGGTGTCCCTGCCCATGTCAGGGGGGTTGGAACACGATGATCTTCAAGGTCCTTTTCAACTCTGACCATTCTGTGATTCTATGAAATAATCTACACATAATCTAGAATTTTCTTTCTGGAAATTATGTTATAAAAAAAGACTTATTTGTCAGGAAGTATAGCGATAAGACAATGGGTAATGGTTTTAAACTAGAAGAGGAGAGATTTAGATTGGATAGTAGGAAGAAACTCTTTGCTGTGAGGGTGGTGAGGCGCTGAGGTTTCCCCGAGAAGCTGTGGCTGCCCCATCCCTGGAGGGGTTCAAGGCCAGGCTGGATGGGGCTTGGAGCAACCTGGTGTGGTGGGAGGTGTCCCTGCCCAGGGCAGGGGATTGGAACACGATGATCTTCGAGGTCCTTTCCAACTCTAACCATTCTATGATTCTATGATTTAGTCTGTCAAGAAATCCCCTTCTTTCTACTGGACTGGGCCTGGGAAGAAAAGCAAATACAATACCTGCCTCTTCTGCTGAGGGTTTGGGAGGCCCAGTTTGTGAGCAGACTGGTCCCAGTAGCAAAGTCCTGCTGGTTTCCCCCATCCTGTGGCAGGTCGCCCGTGGGTGACCGTGGCGAGGAGCCCGCCCGGCTGTTCCCTCACTGCCCCTTCCCCACGGGACACAACCTGAGGTGGGACGGTTGGTGGATGAAGCCGAAGAGATCACTTATTATAAGAGGAAAATTCATTTATTGCCTATTTAAGTGGAGTTGGATGGCGAGAATCAAAGATTTAAACACCTTCCTGCCCTCGCACTCCTTTTCCTGCTCCGGCACCACGAGCTCCCCGTCCCCTCCCGACCCTGCCATTCTTCACCATTGTTTGGGTTTTTTACCTCACCCGTTTTGCCTGGGTTTGCCCCCATTTTCCAGATGGGGGGGAGCAGCCAGAACCTTCCAGAACCGGCTGCGTCTGTGAGGAACCAGCCCTGCCTCTCCTCACGGAGCTCCTCCGCTCGACGCCTGGGCACCCATAGCCTGCGCAGCCCCTTGGCTCAGGTGATCAAAAGGTGATCAAAATAGAAATTTTGGGGCGCTACGAGGGGTGCTGGGCCTCAGCAACGCCTGGTGTGGGTTTTGTGCTGCTCCAGCAGCAGATTTCCACCAGCATCCCCAGGACTGATGGGTGTTTATCCACGTTTTGCACCGGGGAAAGCGACGGCGCTCCGCAGGTGAGGTAAGGCCATCTGCCAGGCATCTGACAGCACCAGGACTAAAATACAGACCTTAGGAGCTGCCGAGCTGCACGTATATTATCTCTTAACCCCCGGCAGATGTTCTTCTGAGAGGATGGAGGACAATCCTTGTGCTCGTCAGGGTTTATTGCAGGGATGGGAGGAAAATTCACGCTTTGACGAGCCGACCGTAAACTGTGCGCCAGGACACGGCCGCGTACGGTAAAATTAAGCTATTTTTTGTCTGTCTCTCTACATGCAATAATCTTTTCACCGCTTTCAGAGGGCACCAGGGTCCTGAGGAGAACCTTGATCCGTTTACCGACGCGTAACCAAGAGGCTGGTGTCCTGATGTGAAGTTACTGGGTTCTCTTCTCCCAAGTTCCAGATGACAGGACAAGGGGTGATGGCTTCAAGTTGCGCCAGGGGAAGTTCAGGTTAGATATTAGGAAATATTTCTTTACTGAAAGGGTTGTCAGGTATTGGAATGGGCTGCCCAGGGAGGTGGTTGAGGCTCCATCCCTGGAGGGATTCAAGAGAGAAGTTGACTTGGTGCTCAAGGACATGGTTTAGTGTTGGGTGGTGTGGGGTGGTGTTTATGGTTTTTGGGTTTTTTGTGGGGGTGTTTTTGGATTTTTTTTGTGGTGTTTGTTTGTTTGTTTGGGTTTTTTTTTTGTGTTTGTTTTTTTGTTTTTTTGGTTTTTTTTCCTATTGGTTGGACTAGATGATCTTAAAAGGTCCCTTCCAACCTAGGTGATTCTGTGATTCCCCATTCTCATGAGCCGCACCGCCTGCCGCGTAAGTAAAGGTTAGCAAAAAACGCCAGGGTAGTGTTGTGTTTTATTTCACAAGGTAGTGTTTTCACAAAGCCTTTAGCAGCGGCTCTATAAGGGTTGCTCATTGAGCTGGGAAATGCGATAGTTCATGCTCTCGGCAAAGTGTTTCAAATGCCTGGGGCTGAATAAAAATAGCAGCTTCAAAATAAATTGGGTAGTGCTGGGGAGGCGGTGGCAGAGATCAGTACTTGCAGCCTGCCCCTGGTTCATTCAGCTCTTTCCTCTACAAGAGCTAGAAAGTCTGGGGGCTTAATTCTCCCTTTGACTAGTTTTAGGCTAAAAGAAAGGGGATTTACACGCCTCATTTCTGTCCTGGCCAACGGAGCCACGCTCACAGTGAGCTCCCTCTGCGTTCCTGGGGAAACGGGGTCATTTGTGCTGGATCACTCAGCCGAGCGCAGGATCTGTGACTGTGCAGCCCACAGGCCAGCTGTGCAGAGGAAACCACCACCTTAAAAAGTCACTTAAAAAGTGCCCTGAACTTCAGCCTCTGCTGATGGGTCATTTTTGCTGCTGTCTTGTATCTCTTCTCCAGTGCCTGGAACCACCCCTCCCCGGGTTCAGGACATTAACTGCTCATCTCAGTTTCCAGGCAGGCTGACCAGTATCTTGAGGATCTAAGACTGCCTGTACCCAAAAATAAGTAAATAAAAGGAAGCTAATCCCAGATGGTGCCGATTAAAACGCGAACTACAAAAGGCAGATTAAGGAAGTGGCTTTCAGGCTGCAAAGTATATTACCTGAGAGGGAGCTTGATCGTTGTAGCACAGAGCTCGTATTTCTGGAAACCCAGCACATCTTGACACAGCACTGCCTTTGGAGAGCCTGCATCCTCCCGCAGGAGATAACGGTGCCAAGCCCCGGGTCTTTTGATCGCGGAGGGAATTGATGTCTCAGCAGTTGTCTTCTTGCTGAGTGATCCAAGTGTGGCCACGGCAGGCACAAGCCCTTTCAGCTAAGGGGAGGCAATTTTATAAGATTTTTCTTGGCCTTCTCCTGCCTAGGGAGCAGGAGGCTTCGCAGGAGCGGGTCAGGTGGCAGTGTCTACCAGTGATGCTGCCGCCAGTGTCCCCTTCTGATCTTGGCTACCGAAAGGCTGATACCAGATCTGGTTTGGTCTTAAGGCGCCCTAGGTACAGTTTTTTTTCTTTTGCAGAATATGGGTGTTTTCTTTTTCAAGCTGGTTTGAGATTACTCTGATGGCAGAGCTAATCCTCGCCTCAGTTGGAATGGGTGCTGACACACTGCCCAAAGTGTTAATTTCCTAAAAACTTAAAATATTCAGGAGTTTCAGACACATAACTGCTTTCCATGCAGTTCCATAAAAATCTCAAAGTGCGTTGCTTCGTCAGGTATCTTGTGGCTCATTGTTTTGTTACTCTGCCCTCATTGACTTCAGTGCATTTAAAAAAGAAAAAGAAAGGAAGGATAAAAAAAGTGCAGTCGGTTTCTGCTGAGCAGGGCGCTGTTTCTGGCACGTTTCCCATGCAGAGTGCATCACGGGCATTCACAAAAACTAGAGCACTGGGGCCAAGGCTCAGGAGACCTAGTTTCTCCTTCTGACAGTGCTGTTTGTTCTCAGCAAGACGTATCGACCTCTATGGCCTATACTAGAACTTGCCCATCTCTAAAATGAACATGATGAAAAAAGCAGGAAGCTTTGAATCGGTTTTGAGTGCTCAGAAAATGCAACATGAGGTGGCACAGTTCTTTAAATAACTTTTATACCGGGAACAGCTACTTTAAAGAAGATCTGCAGTACAGTCAGTAGAGTAGAGCCAGAGGTAGATGTCCTAATTTAGCATTTTAACCCTTGGTTTTATCCTCTGTTCAGTGGGGAAATTTTACACCACCAATTTTCTGAGCATGCAAATCAAACAACCCAGGTACCTTTTTTCTCTTTTTAAAAGCAGTACCACTTATGTGGGCAGGACCATTGGAGCAATTTTTTTTTCTTCCTTTAGGGTGTGGATAATGAGAGGGAGGGTCCTGTATAAGCTGACTGTCGGGAAGACTGGCTCTGATTTACGATGCTCTGCAGTTGGAGATAATGCCTCTGGTATTTGGGGAGGACTCCAAAATGCAACAAACGGTGCCGATGGAGAGCCTGTTCCCAGTCACCCGTTTGTTGTATCAGTAGCTGGGACCCCGGAGTCACGAGTGGCTCAAAGGGCTGCCCACTCTACGATCCACTGCTGCTCCCAGGCACACGGTGGTACCTGCCGTGTTTGCTCCCGCTGCTCTGGCCCGATCTAAAGACCTCTTGGATCTCTGAGGTCAACAGAACCTTTAATGCAGATTCACAGGATACCATCAGACTTAAGATTCCCATCTTCATGAATTTGCAAAAGACAGAGCTACACCAAACAGTCTCCAGAGGAGCTCAGAGCTGGGAACAGAACAAACCAAGAGAAATTCCAGTGAAGGGGGTGGCAACTGATTCTAGCTCCAGATAAAACTTGTTATCAGAGAAGCTCATAAATCCACCCAAATTTAAACAGAGTGTCAGGCAGCATCCCGTTCTGCATTGTGTGTCCCCTCGAGGGATCTACAGCTGCTTGTTCTGATCAACGACTTCCATTCTATCTTTCAGGTTCCCAAAAGTCACCGCTTCCTGGAAAAATGTTTGGAGGGGTGCTGGTTCTGAGCGTGTGGCCTTAGGGGAAAGGAGCAGAACATGTTACTCTTCCAATAAACAGCCCCAAATTACCGTTTGGCTGTCACTCGGGTGGCTGGAAAATACACTAATGAGTAAAACAACTTCTATTGACAGGAACAATATGAAATATGGGGGTTGTTTAAAGCTGACTTTGGGATCCAGTTTTCTAATCCAAAGTGTCTGTTGGCACATGGTTTTCATTAAAACACGGCGTCAGTGTCTCTCCTGTGCCTTGGCATCAGATCTGACTGCCCCGTTCTTCTTGAAGCATGAATACACCCATAGCAACACCTTTACTGTGTCACCGTCACCCTCCTGGTGTCAGCGCTGCTGGTGCAGAGCCACTCTGCGTCTTGGCGGGTGAAGATTACGTGAGGAGAAGGACACGAGGCCACACCGTGGGAATCTGTGTATCTTAACTCTGGTTTTGCCTTAAGCATTTGTTTTGAGGTAGTATGGCTTTATAAAAACAAGCCTTTTTCTCCTCTGGGAGTAAATTTGCATTTGCTGTTTGGAAAAAAAAGTTTTGGTAGGGAAAGTCTAGATTTGCTGTTAAAGAATGATGCAGATGTGGGAAGATGAGTATCCCTGAGGAGTATTTGGTCCCAAGCACAGTATTAGGCTGCCTCTCGTGTGCTCCAAGTGATTTCTCAACAACTTCCTGATACATGAAAAAAAAAAAATATATATATATTTATATTGTGGTCAGCCGTCCCTTTTAGGGGTGTGCCGCAACCATTACTAGAAGCGAGAAGGAGTCACGACCTTGCTTTTATTCTAGCAACTATATTAGGGGGAATTCTGTGGATTTATTTTAGCCGTGTTTTGTCTCTTCCAGCAAAGAGTTCTGTAGTTTCCCATAAGACAAAAAGAGCGTAAGGGGATTTTGCCTCCTCTATCCTGACTTTTAAATGACCTTACTGAACAAGGACTAGATGATGAAGTGACTTCATAAACTACTCTTATAGTATACTAAATACTCTTGGTGTTTTCCTAAATACCACATTGCGCACTGGTGGTGGGATGAATGGTCCAGAACAGGATGCTAGGAGTAACTCTGATGTTTTGGATGAACAAGATTCTGGACTCACCTCACAAAGTGGAGAGAGAGAGAGAGACGTATGAACCGAGGGGACCTGGTGTCGCCAAGCAGATGCCTCAACTCTCTACAGCAGCCTGCAGTGTAAGTGGGGATACGCCTGGTTCTTTTGCCATGGGGAAAGCATTTGACATCTTGGCTACTTTCACAAGTGTGTGATATCACCTCCCTGACTTCTGCGGTGGGGAAAATCGGGTCACAAGAGCTGTGTCCTTCTGTATGTCAAGGGAGCTTCTAAACAGACTGCCCGTGCCTAAGCAGAACAGCAGCTGAGACCCGGTGCTGTCATAGCTGCAGCGCCGGGGGTGACAGAGCCCAAAGTGGTATTCCCAAAGAATAGCTCTGGGGAGCAGCGCGTAGGGGAAGAAATTAATAAAATGAGAAAATAGTGACACAATCACTTTTAATTTTTTTATTTTTTTTTACTGTTGCGAAAAGTCATTGAAAGAAAGGAGGAAATAGAAACGTTCTGTGTTTAATAAAAGGTGAACAGAGGTTGGGCAGCAAGCTTTTCCTGCTGTCCCAAAAGGAGCTGCTTACCCAAATGCTGAGCCTGTAATCTCGCTCTAAAAGCCATCCCAACGCAGCGTCACCCAGTATGGAAGGGACAGTACAGCAGCATGCATTTCTTCCTGCCCTGCTCTGAAATGCATTGCACTAGGTGGAATGAGATGGTTTTACAGCTGGATGCGACCCTCTCCCGTGGCCAAGAAGGGAGGGCAAATGGGCCATAAGGGAAAACAAAAGGGTGAGATGTGAAGGGAGACAGAGAGGCTTGGCGGTTGGATAAAGAGCCAGGGAACCCACATCCTGGTGCTGATGCCACCGAACAAGGAGACCTTGCTGAGCATCTGGAGCAGTTCTGTTGGTTCCCCATGCCTGGCCTGCCCTGTTTGTGAGGAGGGATGAAGCAGGATAAATACAGGAGCAATGGAGACATTCAGGAGGAGCAGGTGAGGAAGGAACGAGCAGCTGGCAAGACTGCAAGGTGCTCAATGGTCATGATTTGGGGGAAATTTCAAGGGAAGCCACACTGAGATCTGGAGGGGAAGTACTGCTGCCTGCTGGAGGAGATTGGGAAGGGAGAGGTTTTGTGTATTTAAACATTGTGTGGGGCCCAGACACTCAGATCGCTGTGCCAGCACTGCATTGCCACGTGTTCCTTGTAAAAGCAAAAGCAATCGCAGCTGAATGTGTACTCTCTAACCAGCCGCGCTGCATTCATCTGTGCTGCCTGGTAGTGGTTAATCTTGAAAAGTCGAAGAACTTCCCTGTCTGCTCCTTAGAAATGAGCCGAGCACCACCAGCGTAATCACTTGCACTGAACGCATGGCTGGAACCCTTTTGATGAGGTCCAAGCCACAGGACAGCTTCCTACGCACGCTTTCCTAACGGCCGGGCTGCCTCGAGGGCAGACCTGCCCGTCGCATTCCCATTGTAGTGAAATTTCAGAAGCAATTTTATTTGTTCCGGTTGGCTTTAATTGAACATCTGGGTTAGTAACAGGGGGACTCCCAAGGTTGGCACCAGAGTCGGGAAGGAAAAGGAGTCATTTTGGAATCCTTCCTTAATCCCAGCTTCTTTGTTAGAAATGTCGGTGTTATTTAATTGACTTAAATCCCAATCACATGAGCACCCTCCCTGGGTGTAACCTCCTGTGATAAATTGCCCAGTGTTTGTGTCAGAGGTGCATTCTGATCTCCAGCCTTCTCAAGAATGAGCGTCCCCTGTGATTACAGCTGATTTTTGGAGAGGGAAGGAGGGAGGAGTGGAACTTATTTCCACTTAAACAGACTTTTAAAAGACAATTGAGTCCAGATCTGGATGCAGACACCATTCTCTAGTCTGCTTGAGGTCTTTGCAGATGTAGCTATTTTTTTCGTGCTTCTTGGCAAATGCTTACAGGGTCCAGGTGTTATCAGAGGAAGGCAAGGTGGTACAGCCAGCCCTTAGAGGGGACCCCAAGGTCTCATCTCATAGACAGGAGAGAAGGAAAGAAATGGCCAGGTTAGGGTTAGGTAGGAGCTAGTTATCTATTGGAAATGGCCTGGGCACAGTCAGATCTTTAGGACTGGGAAAGAGAACTTGAAAGTGGAAATTGTAACTAGATATGAAGAAGGAACTGAGCAGGTAAGAGGAGGATGGGAAGAAAGATCTGTAAGTCGTCAAGAAAACCTTTCTTGTCCTATAATCCTCTAATATTTCCCTATTTGATTCTGGTCATTCTCTTCTTTCAGGTATTTCACCCTGTGTCTCGTGATCTCTGACAGTCAGAAAGACACGCCAGAGTCCTGTCCTCTCCTCACCCCCGAGGAGCACAAATGCTTGCATGGGTTGAGCGTGCAAGGGCCAGTAAGTGACTTCCAGAATGCTCATGACTCCACTGGCAGCTGTTTTCCCCAGACCTTGGTACTTAGGAAGGGGACAGCACCCATGAGCTGCACTCCAGAAAGGTTTCTGATCTCAGACCTCCGCACTTGAAAGAGGGGCAGAATTTATTGGCTCTCAGATGCGAATTTCCATCTCATCCCACTGTGAATTTATTTATACCCTATTGTGAATTGGATTTATACCCAATTGAGTGAACAGGTTTAGCTTTACTCAAACAGTCTTCATTTAGAGTTTCCTCACCTGATGTTTGCTTAACTCTCAGGGCAGCAGCAAAGGGCTCCGGGCTCACCTCTGGGGAGGCGCTGGCGTGGAGCAGCCGCCTAGAAGTTCACTGGGAGCAAAGCCAAGAAACCAACATCCTGCAGGAGGAGAGGAGCAGCGCTGTGGGAAGCAACTTGCAGCACAGCCACGTCGAGGTAGGAGGAGAAGCCTGGCCCAGACCGGCTTGCACATGTGCGCCAGATGCAACCCCATCTGGCAGAGGCATGGTCCCTGCTGTCAGGCATCTGTCTGCCTTCTGGAACTCAGGGCATGTGCAGAGACCAGTTTGCTGGGTGCTGTGTTCCCTGTCGTTTTAAGCTCTGGCGGTATGTGCTGCGGTGAGCTTGGGAAGCGCAGCCCCGGCTGTGTCGCTGGACTGCACCGCGCTCCCATCTCGGATGCCCGTTCCCAGCACGCTGCCTGCATCCAGCCCAGCAGCAGCTGTGACAGGGACTGATGTCCCACCACCCTCACAGCACGTCCTCTGGCGTGGCCTGGCTGATAACAGCGTGTCCCCTCGGCTCATTACAGCCACATCGTGCAAGCCAGCTCATTTTAGCCAAGTACCATTTCCCTCCCCAGTCCTGAATCATCACCAGGCTAATATCGGTGCCTGTGTCTCAGTGCCAAAGGAATGCCTGATAATATTCCTTTTTTTCCCCAGCTTCCTCCCAGCTCCCTCTAAATCCAAAATAATTTTTACTTCCTTATGACCCCAAAGGCAGTATAAAACTAACGTAGCAACATGAAAGTAAGCACTTTAATAATTAATTTTTTATTTTTTTTTTAATAATAATAACAGGACCCTGAAGGGAGAGAGACTGAGAAAGGAAGAGCAAATAAAAAGCAATGCTGTGTATGTTCTGGCTAGGAGCCAAAGGCCCTCTGGGCCAGGTTTGGATAAAATAGGGCTTAATTTCTAGTGTGAGAAACCGCTAGAGTGAATCTGTAGCAAACAAAGGCCAATTCACAAAGGGACATAGACCATGGATGGAGGAGGAGAGGGCAGCCTGCCAGTTCTGCCAGCTCCTGTGATGTTATCATGTCTTGCAATATCAGATGTTTTACTTGCAGTTTCCTTTTCTGCTTGCATTTTTATAAAAACTGCATTTCTACAGACCCTCGAAGTCTGTAAGGGAAAAACTTGAAGTAAATGCCAACGACAGTACAGAAACCAAACGGCAGAGTAGAAACACTAGAGTTCATTAACAGTGAAAATTAAATGGAGGTTCTTAAACAAGGCTGAGGAGAGGAGGATTATTTATTTTCTTTTAAATGTTTGGGCAGGGCACTGTGAAATGCTTTCTTGGACCATGAACAACTGTTTAAATTTGAAAAGCAATGCTGTGTCAGCAGTCCTGGTGGGCTCATCGCTCAGGGACAGCATTATCTCCCTGGAGAGCTTCCAGGGCCAGAGGAGTGCAAGATCCCCCAGAAAATGTAGGGCTCAGCACTGCCCTCTTCCAGACCCCCAAAAGCTCTCCTCTGCTGGTCAGGGAGGGGCACAGAGAGATGATTTAAAGCCAACTGTGGTAGCAGGGTAGTACAAACCTACCAAGGGAATTGTCTCCATAATGGGAATCTTGCTGGATTCTTAAAGGGAGTTCACGCTTTCCCTTGGGAGCCTACCAAAGAGCACGTACCCAGACCTGTGGCATTTCCATCGCGGTAATGAGTTGTACCGACAGGAATAGATCACACTCACGTCCTGTTGTGTACTCTAATTCTTTCCAATAAACAGAACAGAGAGAATAGCTTGTTCTGAAAATCTAAAGCTTTTCTATTAGTTGCATGCTGTGCTTAATACCCTTGATAACAGTTGGCTGGTGGAATATCCTTGTTTTTTCTCCTTAACTGCTCAGATGTAGGCAGTGTGTTGGTAGTCAGCTCTCAAACAACTAGGCATTTACTGCAGTTACAGAAACTAATGGCGTTACATACAGTGAGGACAGCTTTAGAGTCGTTCTGAGGAAGGCTGGTGGGGATACAAGGGGTCATCCCTGTGTTTTCCCATGATATTATCTGATTTTTGAGGCCAGTTGTGGACTCAGGAATTCTGCCCACACACATTTCTTCTGGCTGTTGTAGGTCCTGGGACGCTGGAGTTCAGCCCACACAGGGCAGCCTGTGGCCACTTACCAGCCCAAGCCAACATAAGCTCATTCCTAAATTGTTATTTTAGAAAAAAACATTGTGGGATTGTAGCGAACAGAGCTTTTGGGGCACTATGTCTACTTTGGGCTTACCTTAGGTAATCATGACTCGGGCTTTCCTCATCAGCTTTGTGGCTGAACACAAGTGGGTGTATCTGTGGAGAGGTTTTCGCTGTTTTGAGGTTCAGAACCAACAGAGGCACTTCTAGAAACTGCGGTTTGACCAAATCCATTAAGTTTTCAAGCAAAGACTGAGCTGAGGAGCTGAGATGTCATGATGGTGGAGGGGAGGTTGGTGGAGTTTATATCAAGCCCCACTTTATGTCACGCAATTGTTGAGGCACCATCCCAAAAGCAGGGAGGCCATATGGATGGTGGGAAGGTGAGGGATGAACTAACTTGCTGCCGTTTGCGTGACAGCTTGTGGTAGGAACCCAAACTGCTCCGTCTCTTCCGTGCTGGAGGGAGGCTGCTGGACACAGGCACAGACAGGCTTTTGTACAACACAGGAGCTCCAGTGACAGCCAGTCTCCGTAGCATTGGTGACAGGCAAGTTACCTTCCAAGACAAAAGTACTGGAAGCGACTGATGGGCAGTAGCCCTCTCTTAGCCTCCTGGTGCCATGCACAGATATCCCTTGCTGGAGAAGAGAGCTGTAGCCACCGTGTGTTCGCCTACACACCACTGCTTCCACTGGAGACCAGCCCTGGCGTTGGCAAGAACCCCGCTATGGGCACTGGCCTGCCCAGTGCGTGGAGATGGGCAGATACAGGTTTTCTGCTGTGTTACACGGGCTCCACGTGACTACATGGAAGGGAAGCAAGGAGCGTTTGACCCTCATTAGTGTCATAATTTCAAGAGATGCCCACCCGTTGCCTGAACGGTCCTTTACGCTTGCAGGGCTCTGACAAAGAGGGCTGTGTTCTCGCTGTGTATGATTAACTAAACCTTGTGTTAGATGTAGCAGCCTGAATGGGGAGCTGAGGACGCTGTTTGCAAAGATAAAGGACGTGCAACTGTACTGGCACAGGCAGTGCCTCTGCAGTGGTGGGGTTCGAGTGGGGAGAGAGAGGCTGGGTCCTGGTTTTATCGTGTTTGTAGCTGTAGTACTTACAGTACATGACATCTGAAAAATCCCTTTGTTTGGCCTCCCTCGGGCTTCCCACGTGGAAAAAGGGTGTGTGGGGATGGGAGCACGCAGGGCTGTGAACACAGTGTGCTCTCTGCTGCCTGCACCACCCAGGCCCATCGGGGCAATGGCGAGGGCAGAAAGAATTAATTGCCTGAGTAATGGAAATGTTCGGCTTCCACCGGCGGGGAGGAGAGGAGGCCCTGCACATCACCCATTGGGGATGTCCCCCAAGGAGGTTCTCCTGTACAGAGGCTGTTCTCTTCCCTGCCTCCACCCCAGGGTTTCCCACTGTTTAGGCACAGACTTGCTCAGAGACTACTTTTTTTCCTACTGTTTCTACTTGCCTCTGTTCTCCTGAACCAAAACTACATATATCAAAATGCTACAAGGATACGCTTCTTGCAGGATGAGAAGGTACAGATGAGTCCCCAAGACCTTACATGCTCACTCGTTTCAGCCTCACCTGTCTACTCCGCTCATCATCTAACACTATTTTTATTACTCATAATTTTTCAAATGGAGTAAAGTAGTTTGGGCAGCTCAATTTGACTGCAAATGCCTTTGAAGATTGACAGGAACAACACTTAAATTGTCGCATTCCAGCATAAGCATACCTTTCCCTTCAGATACTGGGATAAAAATGATATATTACGGTTGTGTTTCAGGTTTAATTTCACCTACAGCATCTGTATATTCTATGGCAGCAGCCTGTAGAAATGAATGATGCCAAAACCAGACAGAGCCTGTGCTCTTAATTGTAGGGGCCATTTGCTGTGCTGATGACAGACAGTGACTGCCTGCGTCTGCTGACTTCACCCTATTCGTGTGTTTCTGGGCTTTTGCTGCAGCCTTGGCTGTGGAGGTGAGTGAGAATATCCCTGTTGTACCATCTGGGGGGGTGCGGGGATTTTCCTCCCGAGTGTTCTGAAAGATTAGCTTGGGCTCAGAGAAGTGGGATGTCTTTGAACCGAGCAGAGGGATGCCCGCAGGAGTTCGTGCCAGCTTCAGGAACAGCTCTAGGGGACACCGGCCAGAGGGCAAAAGGCCTTCTCCACCTCACCCTGCCATGGCTTTGTCCCCGCTGAGGTTGCTGCACAGCCCCTTCCAAGCACATTCGCTTCAGGGAGGAGCAAACCTGGAGGCAAAAGCGTTATAACCACCACCAGTGCAGTTTAGTGCCCGAAGGGGAGTCCTTTGCATGGAGCAGGATCTCACCACGGCCAAGCGTGGTCTTTGCTAACACACAGGACAGTCTTTTTAAGGGGTTTGTGTTGGCGCAGATGTTCTTAGATGTTCGCAGATGTGCTTAGAGCAGCCAGTGGGATCGGGACACCTGCGAGATCTGTGCTAGATGCTTTCTGAAAGTGTCATTAGGATGGTATATTTTGTGAGGGTTTGGGGTTTTTTTCTGTTCGCAAATATTTGCGTGTCTGGGAGAGTCTCTTTTGTAATGAGTCTTTACCTGTTTGCTAATTGCTGTGATGCAAAGCACTGCTGCATTTGGCGTCTGGGTTTCTATGAACACCTTCACTTCTGGGTATTACTTTAGTAATCCTAACGAAAGTCATCCTGACAGCTCTGACTGATTGTCCCCATTTATAAAAATACATCTTAATACCTAATCCTCACCACCGCTGCCAGCCTGGCAGTTCCATTGTTAAAAAGATTAAATTATTATCTCATGTAAATACTGAGCTCTAGTTTTTAAACATTAGGCTAGAGTCTTCCAATGATGGAAAGTGCCAGGATGCAGAGGACATTGTACTCCCTGGAGGTTCATGGCCAACCTGTTTAAAACTGTGAAATAAAACCTACTGTCTCGTTTGTTATTTCTGTAGGTGAATTAGTGCCCCCTCCCCCAATCCAGACTCAGCTGGTTTGTAACTCAGAAATGAAAGTGAAGCATCTTTTGTTTTGCTTTTAAAATATTTTTTAAATTCTGCTCAAGTCACAGGCTAAAATTATAGTTGATTTTGGACTATTTACAGCACAAGGATTTTAATAGCAGGCGTTCACTGAAAACTCAAAGAGCAGTCCCCAGACATGGACAATTTAAACTCTTTGCTACTGTGTCTTGTACTAATACCAACTTTTTCCCATGGATCGGTATCAGAGCGAGACATGACCTAACTGAGGTGCATTTTGAGTCAGATTCCTGCGCTCTCAGAAGAGCAGACTGCTTGGCTTACAGCTACAGGAGGCTTTCATGAGAAGTCCTTTATAGCACGTTGGCTTTTTAAGCACCTTTGGGTTTTATTGGGTCTGCTTTGAAAAGTGTGATTACACCCCAACATATGTTTTAAATTAAGCCATTTCGGCTGACGGGAGTCTAATGTAGAACAGACTTAAGTAGCTTGAGTTACAGTCAGAGATCCCCCCGAGATTGAGCTTGGCCAGCTGAACGCTTGCTAAAGGATGACTCATTTAATCTTTGTCAGCATGGGAGATGGTGCATGTAAAATCGCACAAGCGGATGCATCTAACAGTAAACCTTTGTCCAGGCCAGCCCTTGGTGTGGGGCACTGCTGTGAAACAGCCCTACCGAAGCTCGCAGGGAGGTTGCAGATGCCTGTTGTTGTGCCTGAGCAGCAGCCCCAGCTGGGGAAGAGGGTGGGGGGGATGTGTGGGTCCCCCCCGGGCTGGCACAGTTGTTCATGTCACTTGCTGGAACCGCTGAGCTATTGCATGCAAGATCTGGAAAGTCAGCATGGTCTAGGGAAAGTGATTAAGCAAAGCTATGGAGGCCTGAGGAAATGTCCTGGTTAGTTGAGATTTATGAGCCGTGGTCGGATATGTCACTTCAAACTGCCGAAATACAGCGGGGAGGGGGGGCTTGGCCCTTCCTGGATGTGGCAGAGCTGCCGGCGGAATTTTCCCTTTGGTGTCCACGTTACGATACAACCATCTCAGGGATGCCTGTAGCTTCAGGTGTCTAGGCTGGGCCTTGGTGTTCCTTGTCTTGTCTACTTTCCTTTACTAAAAAGAATTCTGCAGTCTCGCTTGTTTTACATCTTTAGCTTAAAAAAAAAAAAAAAAAAAANTTTTACATGGGCTTGGCTTTTTCTGCAAATTTTATGCTGAGCAGGGGAGCTGAGTTGAGAAAATGTGAGGGTGCCTGTTGGTGCTGTGTGGTACTTGTGACACTGCACTGTGGGGCAGGATGAAGCACCAACAGAGCTATGTTACAGGCTGGAGGACAGATCTCTGGGTTTGAACCATAGCTACTGATGTGGCTGCAGGGTCTCCTGCTGCTGACATCCAAGCACCTCCGTCTATAGCTGAAAGGGACTTGGGGGTTAGGTTTTAATCAGGCAGCATCTCTCTGCTTTGCCTGAAGTAACGACTGGAGTTAATGGTTTGTGCCTCAGTGATTTCTGCTCCCGCTGGCTCTGGAAATGAAGGGTAGTCACCCGCCTCCAGAACAGCTCCTGAGGTTCTCTTCAGAGCTAGAAGGACCCAGTGTGCAAGGTACGAAGAAGAAAAAGCAAATACCCATGAACTACGGTGCTCCAGGAGTGACCTGTAGGATGAGGATCTGCCCTCTCTCTCCACACTGCGCAGCTGTAAAGGTGTCAGAAGATGGTGCCAGGTCCCCTTTGCCACAGCCACCTTGTGTCGTGCCAGGAGGTGACTGGGAAAACCACCAGCCACAAAGCATGGAGATCCCTGGAGCGCCAACTGCCTTGATCTCAAGGAGAGCATCTTCTCCTGATACCTTTTATCTTTAAAGCGGTTTATTAGGGAAAAAATGATATACAGGGGCTAGGAATGGTAGTCAGGCAGGGCAATGATTTCAGAGGAGAAAAATGCTCATGAACCTCTCTGCTCCTCCCAGGCAAAGAAGCTGCCAGCCTTGATGTGGCATGTCATTCATCAAGCTGTCACCCCAGGGCCTGGAGCTGATTCTGCCGGTGTTGGTTCACCCGGGAGGGAGCGCGGGGCACACCTGTAACCTTTGCCTCCCAGACCTGTCTGCGGTTGTCCCCAAGGCTCGCTTTTAACTGCGGGGGAGGCGGGGAGGAGCTGGGGATTTCAGTGGCTGCTCCTACCTGCAGGGGTGGGAGCGGGCGAGCATGGGGAGAGTGCCCGGGAAAGCCTGGGCTCTTCTGCTGCAGCACAGCTCATCTCTGCCCCAGGGTCCTGGCATCAGCTCAGCCCAAACCCTGGGAACATTCACTTTTGGGGGAAGGGTCCCTAGTGCTGGATTTGCTCTCTCTGAGGGTGGTTGGGAGCTGCTTCAGAAGACTGTTGGTCACTTCTCTGGGATGCAGAGCACCTCTCAGACCTGACTTACTGCAAGCGGATGGCTCCTGTCTAAAGGCTGGGGCTCTCAGGTGTTGTCTTTTTTTGAAACAATTCTTCCTCTCCCCCTCAGCTAAAGGCCTGATTGTGCATATTCAAATTTCCTTTTTAATGCTAGTTTCCAGCAGTTATAAAAGCTGAGCCTGTGTGGCTTATCCTGCAGCAAAGCACGAAAGAAGAGTTCTGTGCCCATTCCCCAGCTGCCACCCAGCCCGTTGGAGTGATGCTGGGCTGGCCAGGCTTTGTGTTTGCTTTGTGTTGGAGGATAGGAGCTGCCATGTGCTGGCAGAGTCAATAGCTCGGCAGGAGATGAAAAACACACCTGGTAGGAAGAGTGAGTGGATGCCAGCTTTTTTTGAAATAAGATGCAAAGATACATGTGCAGAAGGAGTGGTCTTTAAACCAGGGTAAAGACATATCAGGCCAGTAAGTCCCATTCTTCTTAGTTATTGTATAATTTATATAGCACTTCAAGGGTACCAGAGCACTCTGTGAGTAAATACAGGGGAAGAATCCCACAGTAAGTTTGCAAAATGACCTTACAAGCATTAAATCCCTGCCTCTCCCTTTTTGCTGTAACCTGGAATACCTTCCTGCTCCAAAAAGTGTCCTGAGCTCCTTTTTCCTTCCTTCCCATCATCAGTTGGTTTGTTCTTACTCCATATAGCTTCCTAGATTAAAGCAGACACCGTTCTTCCTGATATTTAAGAAGATGCTGTCATCATCAAGGAATCAATTTCCTTTCTTACCTGCTGAATATTTACAGGTATTTTATTGCTTTTTTTTTTTAAGGTCTTGCTCCTTTTTTGTTCGGTTTTTTTTTTTTTTTTCCCCTTTTAACCTTCCAGCTCAAAGGTAAATAGAAGCCGGGTGATACCACTTATTGCTTCAAAAGAAAAGCTACAGTATTTCTGCTATCAGGGCTGCAATGTTTGCTGAAGATCAAAGGAGCCCTTTCAAATGTCATAGTTTGTTACCGTTAAGAGGTGGCAGCCGCCTTTCAAAGAACCGACCTTTTCATCCAAGGGAGTAGCCATCGGTGATTGAGATACGGTAAATCCAGCAGCAGGGGCTGGACTTCCCTTACTTTCTGGTCAATTTGGGCAGCCCAGTTCTTGTAGCTGAGCTTTTGGCCCCCACGAGCCCCCGGGGGATGCTCTGTATTAATTTAGATCGGCGCTGTGACTTTTCTAAACGATGCCGGCCAGAGGTCTTTGGGTCACAGCGCTCTCTCGTTAGAGAACTTCCAGCTCCCAGCGCACTCCCGGGAGTGTGGGAGAAGGGATGTCACCATTGATAATTATTAATTAA
>VZRU01015089.1:27693-40882 GCA_013398155.1 Pedionomus torquatus
GGGGGGGGGGGGGGGGTTATATTTGAAATAAATTTCTGCTAATTGGTGAGAGTTGTGTAACTTGGAGGAGGGGGAAATGCACTCAAATTAGTCTTTATCTACATCTGTGAGTTAGGATATTGTCGGTCTTGAGCTCCACCTGTGATGGTGTGTTTGGAGGTTTGTGACAGGTTGGAGGAGGTTAATGACTGATTGCTAATGAACAGCAGAAGAGCTAAACCTCTGGCTGGCTCCTGCTTCCTGTTCCCTGGGTGTAAACCCCCCGAGCTCGATGGGGGTCCTGGGTGAATCCCCAGCTGAGTCCTCTGAGCTTATTGTTTCGCAGAGATCCACTTTGGATGCAGCTCAACAAGAGAGATGTTCCCACCCTGGATGGGGCAGTTGAAGTCCCAGGTCCAGCAGGTGGTTCGATGGGACAGGGAAGATCTGCCAGGAACCAACCCATCAAGCAACCACCAATGCAGAAGCCATGCCTGGGCTGTGAACTGAGGGATTTAGGGGAAAGGAGGAGACTGTCTCACCTACACTTCTGCAGGGTTTTCCCACGTACCTCCCACCCTCTGCAGCGCCTTTGGCCTGTGTTCAGAGCAGCTGTGGCAGGTTGAACAGTACGCTCCAGGGACAAAGTTGGGCTTTCATTTAATAGGGAGATGTTTGTGGTATGTTGCCAAGATGGTGTTTGACTGCAAATTACCAGGGTGAGCAGCATCAGAGACCACCCAGATCTCTCCCTGAGAACATGGATCTGCTTGGAAGCCGCTGTCAGGAGATCCTGTTGCCATCCAGTCCCTGCAGCAGGTACAAGCTGCCTGTCCTCTGCTGATGCCATGAGCTCTTGCGTGAGTCTTTTTTTCTCAGTCATCCTAGGAGAGTGTTTTACCCCAGTGTCTTGCGTCTCGTCTGCTGTATTTGCAGTGCTGTTGTATCTCTCTTGTAGCTGGGAAACTGGGGTGCAGGCAAGCAAGTTTTCCAAGACCATGTAGAAAACTCATGGGCTCAATCCAGCACCCAGATAGGTATTGAAAATATTTTTGGGTTTTTTCTTTTGCTGCTGATTACTGCAACTGATTTATCTTTCCTGACTAACTCTGCTCTCCCTTTTTGCAAATCTGGATTTGGCTGGAGACTACTTCAGCAAAACATTTGGGATTTCGCCCTAACTAAGTCTATCTGAAACAGCACAGCTTATGTGTGCTCCAAGAATTAAAAGCTTCTCTGCTAAGTGCGTTGACCTGTCTTCCTCTCCCCTGGAATGGATGGACGGCTTTCAGTTCTGGCCTGGTGATGCCCCGTTTTGTGATACATCGCTGTTCTTAATGTCAGGCATTGCTGTCTTAAATCAGCAAGAGCTGGACGTCCCTTTCAACGACTTCTTAACAACTTACCTGCCTTAACAGCCTCGGACAGAAATAGTTGTGTTCCAGATGTCTGACTTGTGCAAGACTTGATGTCTTCCCTTGCACAGGGAAGGCTGTTATTTAAGTGGTTTAAGATAGTTTAAAAAAAAAAAAAAATCCTGTAAAAATTTGTTTACAGCCTTTTTTTTATAGCCAGGTCAGTTCCCTATTCTGGTTCACAACCTGGTTCCACAAAGGGTTCTGTTGGCACAACCAGGAGGGGAAGGAGGGCAGAAAGGGATTAGGTGGATGCTGTTGCCAAAGACAACACGTTGTCAGACCGTGGCCTCGGTCCCTCCGGTGCAGGGCACAGGGCTGTGCCCTTCTCGCCAGCCCTAAACACCATCAACAAACAGCAACACACAATCTGACGCTTCCTCTCCCAAAGGCAGCGAGTGCCTGTAATAATAAGGATTTGATAAACACCCCAAAGCTGCTGGGTTGGTTGTTTTTGTTTTTTTCAGTGAGCTGCAGGCCAGGGAAGAGCCAGAGAGAGACATGAAACAGCAAAAGCAGAATAGATTGTAATTAACTTTAAAACCCCGTGAAAGTCGCCGTGCTGTGTGTGGCAGGCTCGCGCTGGAGCAAAGCTGGGTTTAGTGCAAGTTCTAATCTTGGTATCAAGTCAAGGCTTGTCCAAAGGAAGCGTTTGTGCCTTTATTAGCATGCAAATCACATACCCTCTTTATTACACTGTCTCTGCATCCCTCCCTCTAGAGAGGTTTAATAGAAGCAGGCAAGAACTAATTAAATTCCTTTATCCATACCTCATGCTTGAAGTGCAGAGCTGAAGGCAAGAATGCCAACGGGCACACGCCTGTACCCTCGCCGTTTCTAGAACGAGCGTGGCATGTCTGACCTTCACCTCATTAGGGAAGGAATAAATCCCCCAGCGTGAAGATGAGGATGTCAGGCACTACATGCGTAAGTCACATAAGGAGTTTCCAAATGGCTTTCATCTTGGGAGGCCTTAAAAGTTCAGAGCTGTGGATCAATCCAGAGTGGAGACCTTTCAGCAGTAATTCCACATCTGAAGCTCTTTAATAATGTGGCTCCCTTAAATAAAATTCTAAAAGCCCAAACCAGCTGATATGGCAGTATACAATTGAGTTAATGACTTTAATTGCTATAAAATTACCAGAGAGTGTATTTGTAATTCTAATCTCCTAATCCGCAAAGTACCTTTTTCCCTCAAGTGTTCTTAAAGAACGTAAAATAGTTTTGGGTTTCCTTGCCAGTTTTTCAAGGATCTTTGAAAACTCAGGAGAAACCTCCCACAAATATCCCAGCTGTGGTTATGAGGTGTCTTTTTTCTTTATTTAAAATATTATCTTTCATATTAATGCGAAGTATTTAAAAGCAGTAACAGGATCTGTCCTGGCAAACCAGCCATTCTGAGTTTAAGAAGTTTTCTTTGCTTTCCTGGGTGACTGTACAAAGTTTGTGCACTATGGAAACCTTTATAAAATGCTGAGGAAATTGGAGGTTATTGCAAGGGAGGAAAATCTTAGGCTGAAAACCAGCAGCCAGAGAACAAACCCAGGACTACTCTCTGCTACGTATCCAGCTATTTGAGGTGTTATGGCTGGAGAGGCTGTGCAGTTTGTGTGGGCTTTCCACTGAAGTTTATCGGATCTCCAAGATCAAGCAGGGCTTAGCTGTTAAATCCATTTTTTACAAACGTAAAAATGCACCTAGACTTCCTGGTTGGGCATCTCACAGCCTTTATTCTCGTTGTAGCTCATGACTGCTATGTCTTTTCGAGTTGATGAAGAGAGGCAAAGGGAAAGTGTTGTGTCCAAGGTCATGCAGGAGATGAGTAGAGAAGAGATTCGAGCCTCAGCCACAGCCGAGGTTCTTGGCTGGGGCATCATCTTTCTCTGTGATGTCAGAAACAAGCTCGTAGCTCTTCTGTTTTGGAGAAAGCACCAATTTTCCTATTTTCTATCTCTTCCTACTGCGGGAAATTATTTTTAAGCACAAAATAGCTGGCTGTTCCTATTAAGCTACTGTAGAAATAATCTGCGTGGAAAAAAACCCCGATGCTTTCCCAAATAGGAAGTAATTTAGATTTCAGATTAATGGCTGCAACAATGGAAATATGTAAAATTTTTTGCTGATATGGAGCCCAAACGATGGCTAGTTCTTATCTGTGGCAGACACAGGTGTGAAAGCTCACGTGTGCTGCAAGCAAGGGACAAACACTAATGAAAGTCATAAATATTGCCGTTACCGCAGCGCACCCCAACTCAGAGTATATTTTTATAGGGCAAGTCAGGTACTGCCCGGCAGCTTAAGAGTGGGCTGTAACGTTTTCCTGTATCCCCTATAAATTGACCCTTGAAAGCTGGTTCATACGCAGCGTAGGACGGCACAAAACCGAGCAAAAGCCACGGTGCTTGCTGAGCTTCTCCTCAGTCTTTCAGCTCAAAAGGCTTGAACAGCTACTAACATCCCTCCTCGTTTAACTGGAGAGAGAACACCCCAGTGCACAGGACCAGCCAAACCTTCTCCATCTGCTATTGCAACTGCCCCCTCTCAAGTTTAAAGCAAGCGGCTTGGGGGCTTGGTGCGCTGGGCAGAAATACGGGGGGGGCTGAATTCTGAGCTTATCTTTCCGTTCTGTGGATTTCCAAAACGTTTTAAATAGATGAGAACTCTTGGTCTTGCAAGTCTTCCCGTTTTGCAGGAACTCTGCCCTTGAGCCCACTCAAAATGGGTGAAAAATGAAAATTTTCGATGAAAAATGAATCGCCCAACGTGTGCTCTTTGAAATATTTAGGAGCAAGAGTGAGAAGTAGGGATGATAAGGGCACTGAGCTCTTCTCTCCGGGACCTGTAAATCCTCAGTCCTGGGAGCGAAAGGAGCTTTACAAAAGGAAAATGAAGGGACTGGGTGGACGGCTGGGATGGAGGGAGCCAGCCCAAGTGTGGGGTAACGATAGTTCTCTGCTGCTGTCGGTTCCTACAACGGAACCGCTCAGGTTTCCTCTGCTGTCCCAGCCCTGGGGGTGGGACGGTGCCAGCCTTTCTGGGGACACCAGCGCTGCGCTCTGGGGCTTTCTTTGCAGACCCCCACTCAAGCAGAAGAGGATCTCTCTTCTGTGCAAGCCTTAGGTTGAATGAAGGTGGTCACGGGCAGGTACCTGAGCAATTCGGATTGCAGCCAGCCAGAGGGGGACAGTCTGTGTGCAGTGTCAGGGGGGCTGTGGGGAGGGAAGGGATGGGGAGAGGAGGCTTGTTCGGGTCAGGTGAGGATCTCTGCCAATGCCTTTCCCCGTGCCCCATGGTTCTGATGGTTTTCTCTCACACCAACCATTTTAAATTGTTGAAAACCATGACCTGAACTTTGCGCAGAGGGGCTGGCGAGGGCTGCCCATGGACTTGTTCTTGCTTTGCATCGCGTGAGGGCACTCCACATTCCCCCCACGTTACGCTCACTGATAAGGTTAACAGGATCAAGAAAATGTTACCAACCAAATGCATTTTAACAGACGACTGCAATTTGCACTCAGCTACTAGGCTGCTGCTTTTTCTGTTTTAGGAAACTCAGAATGGGAACTCCCAGCTTGAATTAGCGAGAGGGGCAAGATGAAAGTGAGGAGCTAATGACTGCAGAGTGGAGCTCCACAGATTTCTCTTGCACTCAGTCAAACTACAAATAATCAGATTAAGCCATAACTGTATAAATGGGGCTTGAGTGTGTTTGCTCTGCTGACTTGGTCATGCATTCAGGACGTTCAGAGTGGTGTAACTATAGCCCAGGAGGTATTAGTCATGCTAGGAGAATTTCAGTGAATATAAGAGGGCTTCATCTGGGCAGTTACCACGGCAACTCTTGGTAATATTTCATGACAATGCTTTCCCCCTCTGCAAGTCCCATGGATTAGGACTGAGAATCTCAGAAAGAAGAGTTTATTGTCAATATTGTGCTTGGATTGAGTGTATTCCAGGAAGAAAAAAAAAAAANTGAAGTGTTTCCCATAGGCAGAGCCCACAAAGCACAGCTGGAGCTAACCCCTGCCATCCAGCACAGCCTTGTGCCCTGTGGAGAGTCTTGAGTTGTAACTAATCTCCCCCTTTCCAGCTCTGAAATAGGTGGAAGCTGCAGGTCTGGACTCATCCTGTGATGAGATGATGCTGAGACGCCCAGCAGCAGCGCCGTGCCAGGTGGCATTCGGAGTGGCTGCAGCACAGCTCGCACCGGTCCAAGCTGGTGCCTTCAGACCAGGGGGGCCCAGTTTGCTCCAGATGAACCAGCGTCACAGCAGGCAGCCCTGATCGCTGTGTTTGCTGGAGTCGTGTCCCCAGTGCCAGCCTGGGGGGATACGGCAAGGAGGAGCTGGCTGACCTTCCCCAGCTGGGACAGCCAAGGCATCGCAATGTCTGTTGGCTTTTTTTCTTCACACTGCAGCTTCTGCTCTGGCAAAGGATGGGGACTGCTGGGCAGAGTCACTGCTATCACATTTGTCTCCTAGATCAAATAATGCAAACACGAGGGTGTTTAATGTCGACGGTGTATACTTAGGATACCGGGTCCTTCTGTTTGGTCTTTCTTACTCCAGAGCAGTTATCCTCTCCCTCACTTTTTGTTGCTCTTGCCCTGTTTGAAGTGAGAAGACACAAAGCCTGCGTATTGAGATGGGGTTTCGCCTTGGCAATGTGTACACTGGAGGTTTCAGTAGTGGTCTTAGCCTGTGATTCTGACAAGCATCGCATGAGGCAGGAGGGTTCTTGCCCGGTCTCTGCTTCCCATCCTGTAGTCAAAGTGCTTGGTGACCCCAGCACAGCCCGCCTGTGTGGCAGGGGCCCCACATACTCGTTATACCAGTGCTGCTGGTATTGGCCATTCGACTTCCCGGGCATGGGGAATGAGGTTATTTCCCATGTTCAAAAACTGCTCTGAAAGGGATGAGGGAAGAAACCCTTCTTTTTTAACATTTTCTCTTTTTTCCCAAACTTTGCATCTAACCTCTTTACCAGCTGGCACTCTTCATAAGACCCACAGTCCTCTTTTCATCTGGGAAAACATGTGCAGCACAATTAGAAAAGCTGCTGGAAAGCCACAAAAAATGGGAGCTTTATGGCTGGAATGTGCCTCCGCTGCTTCATTGCCTTGTGTGCATTCTAAAGTATCAAGCTAAACTGCAAATTGGAGGTAAGAGGAAAATGCCCAATTTAAATGTTTGTTCTGCGAAGCCCAACAAGTCCGTTGGGTTGTTGGGTCCTTGCACCTTCCTCTGTCTGTGTTCCCTGCGACGGACACGAGGGCTGTTGCTGATTCCTTTGGGGAGCCAGCAGGTGCTGCAGTGGGCATCCCCCTCAGCTGGCAAAACATGTGTGAAAACTAAAGGGCACCTGCTGGTGTGGGATATTTGTTGAGATGATCCTTCTTTTGGGGCCAGGTTGGCATTTGTAATGATTCTGGGCTCTGTTGCTCGTTCCTAATGATGCTTGTCATTAACTATGTATTATTTCTCATTAAAGAAACAGGACTTAATAGGAAAATGTTGATGTTACTATCCTGGATGATAGAGAAGATAGACTCTCCGTGAAGTACTAGAAGTTGATGATTTGGGTCTCATCGGTCTGGGGGAAATTGGCTCTATGTATGATAGTGTAAGTAGCACTAACAGGAACCCTTTATGTTAGTGCTGGCTCTTTGAGCATGAGCCCCACCATCTCATGACTCCAATTAAATGTAGACAATAAGTAGAAAGATTTCCCATGCAAAACCAGGAGAGTAGATTATAGGAAAGGAAAAGTCTGACCTTAGAGACCTAAAGTGTAAGTGATAGAAGTTACTGACAAAAGAGCAGTTGGAAGGTAGAGGCTGTTTCCCTACCAGGAGCTCTGTGCTTGCCTTGAGGGGGGTATATCTGTATCAGCGCCGTGTTTCCTGTGTTACCTACCAAACACAGGGCACAAGCTCTGTTTTGTGCGGGTTTAATTGCGTTAATGAAATCAGAGCATTTCTCTGATCCCAGCGGACCTGCACCTTTCCAGCTGAATGATGTGCAGTGAATGAAATCGCAGGGGCAGGGGCAAACCCTGCAACCCTGGTGTCCTGCCTGTCTGATCTAGGCGAGATCTTCCTTTTGCCATGTTGGCTACGGGCTTTCTCCAGGACCTATTGTTTTCAGAGTTATTTGTGACATTAGCACCAGCTCTCAAGAATGGCAAGGAGAACAGAAATTCCTTGAATGGAAACACAGTGGCTGATTTAACCCGAGCACTCCTTATTCGCATGAATCATTCCTTCCCCTCCTTCAAAAAATGTGTGCATTTGCTTAGAAACACTAACTGGTTTTGTCTGAAACCCCTGAAGTTCTTTGCTGCTGGTAATTTCCACCTGGATTTTGAAAAATTGGATGTGATGTGATGTTTGTGCAAGCCAGCAAGGGTCCGTCGTGACCCCGTGCCCGTAGAACATTGGTGCACATCGCCACAGGGTACAGAAACGAACCCGGGTGAAGTCATCTGTGGGAGAATGAACTTCCCGGTATTCAAAGAAGTCACAATGACATAGTAGGAAAAATCCTCTTCTCTGAGTCAGGCTTGAGTCACTCTCCCATTTGCAGGGCTGGACGTCTCCCACCTTTCAGGCAAGAAGTAAAAGCCTGTTGTGTGTGTCTCCAGCTTGCCCCCGCCGCTCTTTCACACTCCAGTGGGTGCGTTACCTCCCACCGTGGCGCTGGTTTTCATCCAGAGCACATTCACTCATCCTCCGTGGCTCCAAGGTGCCTCAGCAGCCGTGGTTCTCCCGCGGCGCTGAGCAGCCACCATGTCTCACCCGAGGAGTAGCCGCGCTTTTCTGGTGGGTGAACTGATCTCTGTTGACATGTCAGCTCGTTAAATCCCCAGGGCCCTTCTGGCTGCAGGGAGGGCCGTGCGGCAGAAATGTGAAGCCTGATTTAGTTATTAACATAAAAGCAGCTGCGTTGCCGTTTGATTTGTGCAAAGGGAAGCGTGTAGCTAGTGATGACCAAGCCTGAAGCACGCCTAGGAGACAGCACCATATGTGCATTTTCAGTGCCCTCCAGAATAATACAGACTTTAGGCTTTTAAAAGAAAGTATTTGGGTCCTTGCCAGGTAGGCAGACAGCATGAATGAAACACCTGTTCTGGCTTTGGGAGGGTTTTGGAACCAGTTGATTACAGGGAAGGTACAGGCTGACCTTAAAGTGAATTGAACTCTCTGGTGTAGAGTAACGTGTCCCGCTCCATTATGAAACTTCTTGATCTCTTGGTGAGAATGTCTGCAGCAGACAAAACACAGATGCGTGCCCTTTTTGCCTTTTGGTTTTAACTAAGAGGTGCTGCCCAGGCACGGCAAGCCGGCCAGTCGTGCATCGAAACAGTCTTTTTCAAATTTGAATAAATATTAAAGGGGGGAACGCTGTAAAGGAGACAAAGATAAGACACATTCAAGTAATTTTACAGAGGGGAAACAACTGGTAATTCCAGATGTCTCCTAATTCGGATCTTGAAGGAAACAAAGACATGTCAAAGTAATTTTGCAAAGAGGGGGGAAATCGGTGTTAATTCCAGGTGTTCCCCGAGTCACATCTTGCTAACCCTCATTTGGCGCCTGTCAGTTTTAGGGTTTTGCATTTTCTAAGGTAATTCATCTAAGGTAATTCAATTCCAAACAGATATAAAGGACGTGCTGTTTCTTAGAGTTGCTTCCTGTTGCATCACCTTATCACTCCGGTCTGGTTTCTCCAGTTTTTAACTATTTCTGTTGCCATTGCCAAACAGCACGGGAATATTTTAATGAAAGGAGAGCTGTGCTGGTTCTGACACTGTGGGGCAGGAGTTTATGGCCCGTAGGAGAGGGCAGCTGAGGTCGTGTGGTGTGTCCGATCATCGCTTCTGGGCTTTGGCTTTATGTGTTCCTAAGACCCAGCCTGAGAAAGGGAGGCAGATCCTGGTCACAGTCCTCACACCATCAACAAACCTCTTCCCTCATTTCTCGCTGCAGATTCAAACCGTGCCCTCGCTTCCCACACGCAGAAAGGCTTAAAAAGCTGTAATTGAGCTGTCAGTTTGAAGAACAAACAGGAGAAATGTACTTTGGGGCTCTGGGGGCTGTTTGCAGAACTGTCTGTGTGTGTGTCTGTGAGAACGGGGGGGAACTCCTTTCTGTGCTCTTCTCAGACTCAGTGTGAGCCTCACTTGTACCTGCTTATGCCACTTCTATTTCATTTTGCAGTCTTCTCAGGTACAGCCTGTGAAGCTGTAAAAAATTATGAAGTTGTGCTTGAAGGATATTGATTGCTCTTCTGGCTCCTTGGTTCAATCCCAGTTCTCAGCTTCTAGTAGCTGTTGGTGACACACTTGTGTCAAGACGTGACACGCTTATGAAAAGGGTGATCTTGGTGCAACGTTCTCGGGTCACCCCAGAGCAAAGCTCAGGAAACAGGTTCCTTCATACCACTTGCAGAAGGGCAACAGAAAAGTAATTAAATCTTGCATAAGATAACACGTTCCTGACCCTGTGCAATACCCGGCACAAGAACCATATGCTCGCTTATTTCTCTTGGCTCAGGCGCTGCTTTTACTGACGGCCCTGGTACCTTGCGAGGAAATACTGCACGTGATGGCAACGGGTCCTTTTCCATCGGCCGTATGTTGGTTTTCCCAGCATGAGGAGCACTTCTTTCATTTCTGTAGGTAATAGACAATGCGAAATCAGAGATTTTATTCACAGTGGGCAGAACGTGCCTGCATCGGTGCTGAGTTGCTCATCAGGCCTTGCTCCTGCCCGTGGGACACTTCCCTGCGTTTCTGCAGTAGGTTAAAAGGGTCTGTGCAGACAGAAAAACTCCTGCTTGTAATTTGCTGAATCTTTGTGTGTGTTTAGGAACCGGGTTCCCTCATCAAGGTAAGCTGTTGGGAAGCCAGCATTGAATTTGGTTTCAAATTATTTTTTTTTTTTAGCTCTTTCTGCCCCTCTGCACTCCCCAAAGCATCTTGTTTGAAGAAAGAGCTTGCAGTTTCTGGTGGCAGCTCCTGCCTACCTCCTCATGGTCCTGCAGTTTTTAGGGAGGCAAAAAACTCCAGTGACACTCAGATGCCTTTAACGGTTGTAGCTGGAGAGCAGCACGGCCAAAGTCATGTTGCTACATGTAGGTTTGGAGAAGACTGGTGGAGGATTGCTACAGGATTGTTTTTCCCCCAGGTCTTTCTGCATTCACTGGTAGCGGGTTGGTTTTAAACAGAAAAGTCTCTTCTGCTTCAACACCTCCTATCTGAGAGTGTGTCACTATGACCAGTAACTTAGTGAAACTGAGCCAAGAAGCACCATCTTTAGGCTCAAGAAACTAATAAAATTCAAAGAGGGATCAGAGCAGATAATAACAAATGGTAAATGTGCAGGTCTGTTGAAATAAATGCGTAGAAAAGCTTCTTCAATAGAAGAAAGACTTCAGTATTCAAGCTAAATTATAGTCGATAGAGATCAGGGGACATCTTTTTAGGGAGCAGGGTATTCCTTGCCCACTAATGGGGGTTTTCACCTGAAATGTTTGCTGCTGGAGGCTCAAGGATGAGATGTTGGACAGATGGGACTTGTGTCTGGTCCAGATTAGCAAATACATCATGTTCTCCTGAGTGTGGCTGACCAGAGATGGCAGCAGGATAGGAGTTCAAACCATTAACCTCAACTTTCTGGTTAACCTCCAAATTGGATGTTTAGCTATGTTATCAGCCCTTTTCTTTCTGTACTGGCAAAAAACCTCAGAATCCTGTTTCTTTGAACCATTTCCACTGCTTCTTGGAAAAATTTCAGATCCCCTGGGTACAGGCAGCCTAAGTTTGTTTTGAGTCTTCAAACTGCCTTTGCGAGGTAGCTCTGTGGCTGAAGAGCCCAGCTCAGGCTGCAGAAGGGTCAGTTTTTCAGCACGGTGCTGCTGAGTCCGTGCCACAAAACCCACGCCCTACCTGGGATTTCACTCGGGATGGATTGTTCACTTCTCTTAATTGCATTTTGGAGGGGTGATTAATTACGTGCCACAGCGTTACCACTAGAGGGATTACGGGTATTAGACCTGCCGGAGGGTTTTGCCTTGAAACTCTCTTGTGGGGGTGGGAGAAAGCTCTTTTCCTAATCTGTGCCCTGCTTTCCTTGTTAACTCTTTTTACAGGTTCACGGGTGCCGTGGGGTGTAAGTAGCTAATTAAATATGGCATTTGATAAAGTTTAAGGAAGCTTTAATTCCTGTCCTGTGGAGTATTGGTCTCCCATACATAAACATGTTAGTTAACCATTACTGCAGAGCACAAGTATTTTCAAAGGTGGCTCTTCCACTTTCACCAGAGCAAGCTACCCGTTTCCAAGCAGAGTTTAAAGGGGAAGGATTGTCCATTCTAATTTAAAAGGTTATTTTAGCTCTTAAAGGAGGCATTCATCTGCTGAATTATAAGATCTTGCATGAAGTGAGGAAACCAAGGGGAATGTCTGGAGACAGACAAGCAGGAAGGGGTTAAAAGATGTCTGAGAGTCCTTTAGGAAGTCTTTCTGAGTGAATGGGTTGGCGGCTGTGCTTCAGCGCTTCCTGGCCATGTGGAACCAGGCACCTCAGCACCCGGCCCTGATGTCATGCTAATATGATCTGGAACAGCAAAGTGCCAGGAGAGAAACAGCTGGCACTGGGTGGATGGCTCCCCCCGGGGCGTGATGGCATGTGGCTCTGCTGTCCTCCTCCTCCTCCTGATGCTGGGACCCACCACCTTCCCCAAGCGGCACCTGGAGGGGCTGTGAGTGTCCAACCAGCTGCAGCACCAGGCACTGCAGTGACCAGGGCTCCACGCTCACCCCACCGTAATCTCATGATATATCGCTATATGACAGGCCACATACAAAGGGACACAGCCAAAGGGATCTTCCAAAGGCCCTTGAAAAGCTCTGAAAGGAGAGCAGTTGCGTTGCCTGCTGGGCCAATGCAGNAGCTTTGCATGCAAGAGAAACAAAGAGGATGATGTGAGGCGACCAGCAAATGCCCAGCAGCAGCCAGTGAAGACCTGGATGCGCTTAAGAGCTTGTTTTGTTTCCCATGGGGTTCAAATACCGCAGCGATCCAAGAGCGTGGAGTCCAGACCTCGTCTCCCTTGGTCTGTTCTGTATCTGCCCGGTTTAAAGGTGCAGTTTTGGCCAGTTCAGGCGCAGCATTTTGGGTATGTTGTTCAATTATTTGATTTAGAGAAGACTGTCTGAGCTAGGAAATCAAAGTAGTGTTCTGATGAGTTAATTTACGTATTGTTATATATAACTTCTTGTAGTATGTTTGTTTTTTTCTCCGTAAAGTGTCCCTTGAGTCCCAGCATGGAGGGACTGTCCGTGGGTGATGGAGGGATGGGGAGAAGGTCGGGTTACCCCTGAGCTGCTGCTTCTTTCCACCTGGAGGTGAGAAGGCAAAGCCTTCCCCCACAGCCAGCCTTGCTGGGGAGAGTGGAAGCAGATTTTTGCTCATCTGAATCTAAGTAGAGCCAACAGCGGGAGAGTAAAGTGGGGGTTTGTGGAGCCTTTTGGCGTTTTGTTAATTAGTAATAGAGTTTTTCCTCCGTGAGATAACCCCATCCATCAGTTAATGGAGTTTAACGAACTAAACCACCAGCGAGCGACCGAGGCAGCGCGGCTACAAAAGGCGCATTGTTCCCGGAGCATCCCGTCCCCTTTTTATTTGGGATGGGATGGGATGGGATGGGAGGTGGGGGGGGTCAACTTCATCCCTCTTGTCTTCCCCTCCCCGAAGACTTCGGCTGCCGGGGAGGCTGGAGGGTCCGTGGGGA
>VZRU01015089.1:64004-85804 GCA_013398155.1 Pedionomus torquatus
GGTTGTGGCTGCCCCATCCCTGGAGGGGTTCAAGGCCAGGCTGGATGGGGCTTGGAGCAACCTGGTGTGGTGGGAGGTGTCCCTGCCCAGGGCAGGGGGGTTGGAACACGATGATCTTGAACATCCTTTCCAACTCTAACCATTCTGTGATTCTATCTTCACATGCTCCTTTGGGGGAAGCCTGGGCAACGTGGGTACGTCTGGATGAGACGTGATGCACATCCACGCCGTAGCGGGCATGTCCTTTGACTAACGTGCGAGTGGTTGCGTAGCCCTGTCTGCTCTGCTCGGTCCGTAAGGCATCTGACCTTTCTTTTGCTAAGGCTTTCAACAAGCCAATTTACAGGTTTGGAAGGGACCACCCAGAGTCTGGTTTCATGGCCAACAGAGGGGGAAGGGAGGGAGCTCTTCAAAGAGCAGAGGAGGCAAAATTACTACTGCAGCCCGTGGATTGATTTCATGAACCGTGAGGCTCGGAGTCAGATGCCAGCCCGCTTCACTGGGATCTCGGCAGAATGCGGCCCCCGTCCCTCGGCAGCAGAGCTCTGCAGGCGATCGCCTTTCCCCAGGCAGATCCCATTTCTGGGGCTCTGTGCCCGGCTCCTGGGAATGGGGCTGGGAGGCATCGCAGGGGCGGCGTTGCCTGTGCCCGGTAGACAACACCATCTAATATAAACACCCACCGCAGCAGCTTCGGAGACAAGGGCCAAACAGTGTGGATTGCCTGTAGCCGCCCTGTTTGCGTGAACGGCTTTGCCTCCCCTCCTTTGGAGATGATGACTGTCCTTGAAAACAGGAGATCAAGAATCCATTCCCTGACAAATTGAAAGACACTGTTTACAAATATTTATCCCGGAAAATATTTCTAAGTCTCCCCTGGGGAGCAGAGCCATACGGCGCGGTGGCCTCCCTTGCACTGTGAAGTGCAGCTTGAGAGCCAGACCTGCCCCGGTCGGTGTGTGCTCTGCCCTGGGAGCTGCTGCTTTCCAACAGCCACGTCTTACTGACCCCACGCTGTTTATATTCCCGTTATACACGCTGCTGTGTTTAATGCTCAACTGCATTTGCAAGGTCCCTGCCCCGAGAAGGACGGCGAGCAAAGGGTCGATCTTAAATGGCTTCTCTCTGCTGCTGCTTTAAAGGTGTTTTGGGATGTTCACACCAGGTTGTTAAAAAGCTTCTCGATAATCTCACAGGAGCGTGACGGGCTACTGCTGCTTCCAAAATAGACTCTGTCCTTCATTCTTGATCCAAGGAGCAGCAAGGATGCAGGCGGTGACCAGCAGCAGCGGGGGTAGCGGGACACCCTCCATGTGCTGCTCCTCTTGCTGTCCCTGCCCACGACAGAGCAAATCCCGGAGCCTGGTGGAGGTGAGCTGCGGGGCTGGTGGTCCCACACCTCTCCAGTGAGGACATGGGATGGGCGTTAAGGACACACTGAGTTGGTGATCCCGTGGTCACGCTGTATCCATAACTAGTAGTTGAACTAGTACTCGGATCGCTGTTTTCTTGTGTTCAGGGGCAGTAAATCCCCCTGGTGATGGTGTTTTCTGGGCAGGGAGTGGGAATAAGGGCTTGGATTTCTGCGCTGGTGGGACCGATGGGTTACTGCAGACCAACCCCAGCGGGAAGGAGGAAAGGTGAGACGGCTGTGGGGCAGGCTGGGATGCTCTCTTTGGTGCCAGTACGGGAAAGGCTTTGCAGTTTATTGTCCCAACGTCTGTCTTGCGTCAGCAGTGAGAACCCACTGCGGTTGAGTGTCTCTGTCCCGCGTGCCTCAGTGTCCCCAGGGCCAGGACAGGATGGGACCGCGTCTGTGGCGTAGCTGCCCTGGCTCGGGTTGCTGAAAGGGAGAGGGGCCGACAGCTGCGTGGCCGGCAGCTCCCCGGGAATAGAAACCCCCCGGATCTGAAAATGGGTCAGAAGCGTGACCTGAAGGGGACCGTGGGGCTGGAGAAATCCTGGGCTGCACCTCTTCCTGCGCTCCCTGGCTGCTGGGCACCACGTGTGCCTCATCAGCCAGAAATTCGGTGTTTAAAAAAACTGTGAGCAGGTGGACGGCGCTGCTGCTGTCTGAGCAGAAGCGCTCGCAGGGGGTAATGCTGTTCCCAGTCGGCTGCTGCTTTGTGTGCCGAGACCTTTCCGGCCAGGATGGCTGGAGGTGTGCTGAAAGCATCGGTCCTCAGCTAAGCGATCTGTTTCATTTGAGCTGGGCTTGTCTGCCAGCAGCAAGACCCGCTTTCTGCAGCAAAGTACCTCCCCCCCTCCGCCAAAAAAAGGCAGCCCAGGGAAAAGGAGGGCTCTGTGGCCGCTTTGCCCTCCTCACCACAGATGTCTGAGCCACCGGGGCTCAAGACCAGAGTGACCGCACGTGTCCGCAGCGTGCTCCGTCTTAATGCCTTGTTTATTTGATGTCCTGTTTGTTCTGGCAAAGCCCGGTTGCCTGCTGAGGTGGATAACTGAATGCTGGAAAACAGCGTGAGCTAATTCTCTTTCTCAAAAAGAGGCGTCTTGCGTTTGCCAGAAGCAGCTTTTTCTCCCAGTGGCTGGTCAGGGACCCAGCGAGGGAGGGGGGACGGGACTCTCTTCCCCTTGTCCCCAAGGCAGAGGCGGTGGCACACTTCATTTTGGACATGCCTTTGGAATCCAGGGTAGATAAACAGACCCAGTCAAAGGCTTCAGGCTCCAGTTGCCCCACGTTGACGATGTCAGATGGGGTGCACGGGAAGACTTTGGCTCTGGATGGTGCCTTCCCTCTTCCCTTGTCTCCGGTGCCTTCGGGGGTCCCCTGCTCCGCGGCAGGAAGGGGACAGCCACGGTGGGGACAGTCAGCAGCTTGCCCCTGGGGGACTGCCTTCTGTCCCACCGCATAGCGAGCTATTAATTTCCTGTTATTAGTTACAATAACACGGCCCATGTTTAAAAACAACCCCACGTTAGTCCTCCCTCCGAAAGAATTCGAACCTGTCATGAAATGTAGAGGAGGAACATTTTCCCAGACAGCCTGTCCAAAGAGGAGTGTTTCTGTTCCTTTCGGCTTCTGGGAATAGCCGTCAGTGCACCCAACAGCAGGGCTTTCCTGGGGCAAGGTGGGGGGGGGTCCCATCAAGCAGGACCTGCCATAGCCCCCCCAACCCCAGGCAGAGGTAGGTTTGGGCAACCTGGCACCAGCCTGAAGTTGTTGGGATGGAGACTCGATGAAAGGCACGGATGCACATTAGCAAATAGTGTGTAGTCCTGCTCCCTCTCGTTACTCCACGGCTTCTCATCAATGACCCAGATCTTGGGGTGCGCACAGGGTGCAGAGAGGGATGGTGTTGCAGTGGGGAGGGAAGGAAAAGGGGTTCCTGGGTCATTTGGAAGGGTTAGTGTGAGGGCCCGGTCTGGACAAAGCAGTATTTTTCTCGCAGGTGTGTGTGCCAGTTATCATGCCCTCTGCTGCGTTCATGCCAGTCTGGGCTGGAGGAGCTGATCCCAGGAACAGCCTGAAGCTGAAGAGCTTGAAGGGACTCACTTGACATCCCAGGGGGACAGTAAAAAGCTGGCATAGCCTGGAGTGTATCAGCTGAAAAGATGTGGGGTGGACATTAAAGAATTCCCTGATATTTCAGTGGCTGATCGAAACCATACCGAAAAATCTCTGCCTGGGGGAGTTGCTGCGTTTCATTAAGGAAAAGCAGCCTCTTTTCATCCCACTGGAGTCGAGCTGCCAGGGGCAGGCAGAAAACACGTTGTTGATATCATGCTCACGATACGATCTTATCAGCTCCTGCCTGTGAATTGTGACCGAGTTTAATTGACTCTTTCCCTGGGTTGGTTTGGGAGCGTTCCTCTTCCCCAGCAAACGAGATTTCCAGATGCTTACTTTAAAGGGGAAGGGGAAAAAAAAAATAGTTAAGGATTTTCTTTGGCTACCTTTCCAGCTTCCAGCTGTTAAGTACTGGAAATGTGTTCTTCATTATGTCCAAGAGAGAAATGTTTCTTTTTGCCGATTGGGGCGGCAATAAATATTTCAAAACATAATATGCTGTAGACAAGTGAGTTAGTATCGTTTGTTTTCCGCCCAGCAGCGAGCTGAGCTGGCTGCAGCGGGGAGCCAGCGCCGGCACGATGAGCGGGATGGGGAGTCGCTGGGATCTTGCCTTCATGTATCAGCTGTCCCCAAGCTGTGTGCAGTCGCTTTATTTGGGTATCGATTCAATAACCGAGTGTCTGGTTCTGCCTTCAGGCAGCTTTGTGTTAATTTAAAAAAAAAGAACAAAAACACCGAGCCTCCCACCCAAAAAAAACCAAAGCAGAAGTGATTCATTCTCCATCCTTAGCAGCCCCTTTGTGCTAATCTTCCAGTGCTACCACTTCCAGCAGACACGCTGCTGCCTTCGCAACGCATCTCCGGCCTCTGACTCCTTTCTCCTCGCCTGACCCTGGAGCAGTCAGGTCCTGGAGTGAGCCCGAGGAGCTGGTCATGGGGCTATTTTGGATTAAGAGGAGGAGGGGTGAATTCCAGCTTGGTGGAGCGTTCCCTCCTCTGCAAGTGTTGGCTTTGCTCATAGCAGCGATGCTCCAGCTTGCGTACTTCTAGGCAGCTGGGCCAGACCAGTGTCACCCGGGCACTTCCAAAATAGAGTGTTGTAGGACACTGCCTTGTGCTTATTCCAGCTAATTTTTGGGTGATTAAGTTGCTGAAGTTTGGCACGGAGTTTCCCCTCTTTGGTCAAGAAGTTGCATGGAGTTAGAGGTAAATTCAGGTGTCTGCAAGCGTTGCT
Organism: Pedionomus torquatus; assembly: GCA_013398155.1. NCBI lineage: Eukaryota > Metazoa > Chordata > Aves > Charadriiformes > Pedionomidae > Pedionomus > Pedionomus torquatus. Next base: position 68,771 of record VZRU01015089.1, read on the forward strand.
GCGTGTAGTTGCTGCCTCTGGCCGGGGCTCCCTCGGGAGGGTGATGCCAGGGACTGCGATGGCAGCATCTGGATCTCAGAGGATCTTCTCAGAAAAACAGAGAGATGGAGAGAGGGGGCTGTCATCAACGGTTAACAGCAACCCACGATCTGAATCAGCTCCTGAAAGAGGTGGTGTAGTCAGGGGGCCTCCATGAATAAGCCCTTGGAGCAGAGCAGCAGTGGCTGATGCTGTAGATGTAGATACAGCTGATGCTGAGCTTGTGGTGTGAGAAGAAAATACCAGAACTATGGACTAATAGAAATTCAAAGGAATATGAGCCAGCGTAACCCCAGCTGGGAGGCGAGATAATTGAAAGAGAAAGGGCAGAGCTGGGAAACGGAGCTGAGGGAATTCTCAGACAGGAAAGGCAGGAGGAGCCCGGCAGGTGGGATGGTGGTTTCTCCCAGTCTCTGACGTGGTCCCTGTTCTGCAGCCGGGATGGACGGCTCCCTGTTCGTGCAGCCCGTGGGTTGTTTGGGGATGTGCAAAGGTACACGTGGGACTAGATGTGAGTGCTGTTTGTGTTGTAAATGCCATCTCTGCAAAGATGAACTTGACACTTAAATCGCCTTTTGAGCTCTCTCCTGCCTATGGACCTTTGAAGATACCTGCATCCTTTTTCCTCTCTTCCCTGTTTTCAGTGGCAGCAGCCTGAAGCTAATGGGAGAGGCAGGACGTGAATGGATTCTTCAGCCCTTCTAGACCTTCATTCCCAATGTGGGAAATGCTTTAAAAGATCTGTTTCACCCACAAAGACTGCAGCATATTTTTCCCTCTAAAACACTGTTTAATAACCATTTTTTAAAAGAATTAAAATACCAATAGAAGCAGGAGGGCATAAGCCAACCATTAAAGAAAAAAACCCTGAGGATAAAATAAGTTTGTGAGCAATTTGGTCTTGAACTCTATGGGAATTGGACTGGATCTGCGATGTCTTCCCGGATATCCCTGCATAATTTGGAGCCCTAAAAATAACATGAAACTTGAATAGTCCGGATGACCTCGAAGCTGCTTTGCAAGAGCCTTGCGGCGTAGCCAGAGTAGGTGAAGACCCTGCAGCACATCTAAGTTTCAGAAACCCCTGATGAGATGGCTGGGGGGGTGGGGGTTGGGGGATTGCTAGTTGCTTACTGGCATTTGTTGACGGATTGAGTTGAGTTGAGTTTGCTCCTGCCATGAGCAAAGAGTGCTGGGGGACGGTGGCCTCTTTTGGAAACGTGAAGCGAGTCTAAAGGGTCCAATTAAGCCGGTCCCAGGGAGGGCTGTTTCACAGCAGCCCCCGCTGCTGGCGGGGAGCCCGCTGCAGTGATTTATTCCCGGGCTCTGCTCTTTGCAGGAGCCCCACTGCTGACCCGCGGGGCCCAGGAGATGCAGGCGTATGCAAGAAAGCCCCTTGCAGCGGAGGTCTGGTTTGAAACAAAGCAGCCAATTTCCTTTCACCACAGACAAGCCTTATCTCGGGAGATTACACTTTGTCTCGGATGGAGCCTCCGGTGTCATAACAGCGTTCTTCCTGGGCAGATAGAGCCTTGTGCAAAAATCCCATCGTGGCTGCTTGAGTTGGGGCCGTGACTTCTGAGCCCTGGCCTCTGTGGGAGGTGCTGGGACCCAGGGGGGTTGGACTTTTGGGGAGTTTTTAAATTTATTTTATTTCACTGGAACAGGTTTCCCAGAGAAGCTGTGGCTGCCCCATCCCTGGAGGGGCTCAAGGCCAGGCTGGATGGGGCTTGGAGCAACCTGGTGTGGTGGGAGGTGTCCCTGCCCAGGGCAGGGGGGTTGGAACTCAATGATCTTTGAGGTCCCTTCCAACTCTAACCATTCTATGATTTCTTATTTAAACCTGGCAGAGGAGAGGAGGTGCAGGGCTGCTTCTCCTGTGCATACACACCTGAGTGTGGTACCTCAGCTGCCTTTCTGGTACCTGCTGCTCTGGGGCCGTGCCCTCTCAGATGTGTGCATCCTGCTGTGCTCTCAAGGAAGAGGGCTGCTCTTGCTGAGTTGACAGCCACAGAGGTTTCTCCAAGAAGTTGTGAATGGATATTGTCCATAGAAAAAAATTTTAGGACATGATCTGCTCAGCCAGAGAGGGTGGGTTTCTTTTTTTTCTTTTTTTTTCCAGCTCCTGGGAAACCCTTTTCAGTGCAGCCTCACAAATACTGCAGGAATCAGTTGTTGCACGGTTGTTGTCCTAAAGGGACACCATGGATTGCAGATAGGCTGCTCGATTAGTCCATCATACTCAAGAGCAGACTGTGTTTTATGCTTCTGGAACAAACGGAACCACGATACATTTGCCTTTTCTCCTCCTCCCATGAGCCCAGTGGATGCTCGAGGTTAATGAAGGGCTGCAGATAGCTCTGTCCAGTTTGACCAGTGCTTCACCCACTGCACTGGGGGAATTTTGTAGTTACCCTGTCCCCGTCAGCCAGAGGAGACGGCTTCTCCTCATCTCTGTGTGCAAAACCTCATCCTCCCTCTGTAAGTGTGCTGGAGAGACAGGTTGCAAAAGAGTTTGGACTGGTGTATGTATATACTTTTTTTTCTTATCTTAGCTAGTTCATATTGTTCTGTGATGTTAAATGTTCTTTTTGAAGCTGGGGCAGGAAGAGGCTGAAGATAAGGTGACAATAAAAGGCTGGAGTAAACCCTGGTGGCAGAGATAATGCACTTCAGAGGATACGGGTGAACTGGCAGACCCGAAAGTTCAAGGGAATCTAAACTCCTTGTCTGTCAGGACACTGAGTTTTCTGCACAGCCTGCTCGGCCCAGGTTGTACCTGAAACGTCTTTGAGTCTAACTGGAACCACCTGTGAGATACAAGTTCATCCTCTTCAGGGCTGTATTACGTCGTATATATTACTTCACTGATTTTTTTTTTTTTTTAAATCTTACTTCATTTAAAGGATTTTGCTCTTATACCTGGTCTAAACCACAAGGTCTCCCGTGTGCCCTTCCCAGCTTCCCCTCCCCTGCATTCCTGCTCCACGAATCCATCTTGTGGTGTCTGACGCTTCTGCAAGGAGGAGAAATTGATCCTCGCGTATTTTGTCTTGACTTCCTATCCTCCCACCCCAGCTTGTTGGGAAGTTGCCGTATGACCGTTAGGGATTTGTTAACCCGATGGAGAGAGGTCTCCTACCTGTCTGTGTGGCAGGTTTCATTAATTCCCCGGGTTGGGGAGGTGCTGAAGGCAGAGGGATGACTGGGAGGTCCAGTGAGCTCTAGGAATTGCAGGGTCACGCTGGCTCCAGGGGGTTTCAGACCCTTCCAAACCAAAGTTGTGTCTTGAAGGATGGTTTTGAAAATAGCGAAGTGCTACATCTCGTGGGAGCTTGAGAGGGAACTTGGTGCTCTCTACCTTCCTGCTCAGTTTGTGCCCACACCAAGAACCAGGCGGGCTCTCCTTTCTGACGGTACCAATTTCTTTGCTTGGCTCAAAACACCCTCGGGGGTACCACGTTGGTGGACACCCTGTCTTTATTGAGGTGTAATTTCACCATAAGTGGTGTTCTCTGAGCTTGGACATCAGCAGTACCGTGTGTGCCACGTACTGCTCCACACGGTGATGTTCTTCAGCAATCCCAAGCTGATGGTCCGTGGCCCGTGCTGTTTCCTTACAGAAATGGTGCAAAAATTGATGGCCGTGCTGTGCTGCTGCTGCTCTGTAATTGAGGAGCAGAAGAAACGAAAAGGTCAGCCCGGATTTCTTAGCGAGGAGATGTTTGCTCTTTGGAGGAAGTTGAGGAATTTTGGCCCAATGTGCACTGAAATTCCTGCCTGGTTGTGTGGGAGCCCTTGGACCGGGGGAGGCAGCTCTGCTGGCAGATCCAGTGAGGCTTCGTCTTGGCCTTTTATTTATAGGGACACAAACACTTTGCATCTTGCAGACTGTGTCTGCCTGAACCAGTGGGGGCTCGCGAGACCCCCTCTGCTCTCCCAAGCCTCCTCCCAGGAGGGTTCTCAGAGGAACCGAGCCTGGGCAGAGCCTGGAGGACCCGAGAACACCAGGGGCTTTGAGCTCTGCTGCGCTGGACCCTGGACCTGTGCTTTTTCCCAGCTGTGCCCACACATCTGGGTCTGGAATGTGGCAGGTTTTAATGACTTGCTTTCGTCACGATTGCTGCCAAAGTCACGGATTCCTTCTATATGTTTTAAAAGCAAACAATCTGTGACTGTGGACGCTTTATCCTCTACAGCTCAGCGTGCATTGCAGCTGGGTGGACAGTTAACCGAATTAACCCAGAGCTGTTAAATTATCCTAGGAGGAAACGAGAAAGCTCTGGAGCGGTGCTGAGCCCTGACTGGCAAACTCTTGGTGAAATACTCTTGTGGTGATGTTGTCCTTGGCTGGTAGCAGGATGAACGTGGTCCTTTAATGGAATCCTTTCTTTGCTCAAGGTCATAGTTTCTGTGCTGTGAGACTGCATGTGGATGAACAGGATGTACCAGGCAGGGCCTTCATTATTAAAAGTGTTATAGCTCTTGACTTCAAGCCCATTCTTTCTCCCTGGGCATTTGCTTCTGGGAGAGAGCCCTTACAGCCGATCTCCAGCTGCTGGGACAGTTTGGCAGTAGGTAGGAGCTGGCCTGGGCTCTTCCCTACCCCTGTTAGAGCTTCGTCTGTTGAGATGGTCAGTCAATGGGGAAAAAAAGAGTGACAATTTTTTCTCTGAAGCTGTTGATGTTCCTCATCTATCAGTGTAAGCTTGTTCCCTGAGCAAAAACAACATTGGGGTGAGCTGCTCTCGAGGGAGGTTGCGGTGTGGACACAGGAGCGTTGGAGGATGACCCAGATGGATGCAGAGGGAATTAGGCTTAAAAGCTCTGTTTGCAGAGCAGCACCGTGCTGGAGCTCGCTCTGGGGCACCGAGTCCACCCTGGGCACAGGGACCAGCCATGTCCTTCCAGGTTGGGCACGTGCTTATGGTCTAATATTTGCCACAGTAGGATGGGACGTTCCAAGGAGATTATTTTCTCTTAGCCTCTCATAGTCTGTCTGGCATTAAAAACTGACTCTTTTCTTTTTTTTTTTTTTTCCCATTGGGAAAAGTAAATCTTTGAGGCTTGTGGGGCAGAAATAAAATTGGGTCTTCCATTGCTGTTCTTTGCTTGGATTATAAAAGGGTTTTGGCTTCCAGCTGTTGCCATGGCACAGAAGGAAAAGAGAAGGCTGGTTGTCTGCTAGTCATGGTTTTGAAGTCATAGCTCAAAAAGCATTTCCCTTAGAGAATCTCATCTTATAGCTTAAAATATACATCTTATATATTATGCATAAAATGAAAATAGATGCCCTGAATCCTATTAGGTAATGGATTTTACATACAAGATGCTGAAATTCATGAAGAAAAACTTTAAAGAATACTGTTGTAAAGAGATGGGCTGGGGTTTGTATTTAAAAAATAATAATAATAACACTGTCCCTGTGTGACAGCTGACAGCCTCCTGGAGAGCTGCTGCTTCTTGCTCTCTTGAAAAGCTGCTGTCAGATGAAAAACCCTCAAGTCGTGCTTTTTCTTAGCAGTTTCAGATTTAGGATGCAAAGACACCAGTCTGTATTAGCAAGCAGGAACTCCATCATTTTTCTATTTATATTTTTTCTGTGTGTTTTGGGATTACTAGAATCCTTGCTGGTATATTTATTCTGCTAAAATTAGTTGCAAACCCCTGTTAGTTCAAGGGAGGAGAATTAAGGCAGTGCACCAAGGGACTCTGAAAATCAGCCCCAAGAACCATGTGAGGAGGGTTCGTCTGCTCAAAGCCATCATCATGTAGGTGGCTAGATTTAAATAAATCTGGATTTGAGGGACTGCCAGTTAAATTCCTCTACAATACCAGGTCTTTCCGAGGCATTTGCTCATTCCTCACCTGTCCACACGAAGCCGCTTTGGGGCAGTTTGGCTTCTTCGCTTCTGCACGAAGCACCCCTTATTTCACAGCTGGGGCTGTGGAAGCCCCTCTGTCTGTTGGTGCCCCTTGTGCCTCCATGGGCACACAGACCCATGTTCATTTTCCATTTTTTTTCCTTTATCCACTTTCTTCCTCACCCCTCTGTTTTAGTAATGCCTTCTTTTAATGGGAGGAACACAGCCCTTTGGAAGCACCTGGTGTAAACTGCTGCCAATCGTGGTAGCAACTCGTTAGGATGCTGCTATTTTCCCAGAACACCTGACTCCCAGAAAACATCCCCAGAAGCTTCCTAGAAGCATTTAACAGTCAGAGATAATTGATGTCTCGAGGTAAATACTCTGAGGATCTGAAATCCCGCGTATAGGTATACGTTAGGAAGTTTTAAGGGCATCTTTACAGCCGCTGTTGAACTGGGTTTCCACTGGTGTTGGCAAGAGGATTAAAGCAGCTGAGGACAGTCACAGTTTTTGGGGTTGGGGCACCTGCTCCTCTCCATGCCCTTGCATCCTCACGCTGCTCCAGGGCTAGGCTGGCCGCCTTGGGGCACCATTTGTCCCCTTTATGGGCTGCCCGAAGCTGTTGTGGTGGCAGGAGAGCCCACTTAGCCCTTCCCCAGGGGTGTACTAGTTCAAGTTTGGGCTAAAAGACAAATATTTAAGTCTTTGTCTCCAAGGGGTTATTTCACACTTCTCCCAGCATCCTAGAAAGTGCAAAGGCCATCTCAGCCAAGTGCAGGATATCTCCTAATGCACGGCGAGAGCCTAGTGTGGGCGAAGTCCTTATCTGTGAGTGACTGGAGCCTCAGCCCGAGGAATTCCAGCCATCCCTGCTCTGCTGACTGCTTTTTGCTCTGCTGTGATGCCTCCGCTTACCTACAGCCGCCGTGGGCACGTCTGGCTTCGGTAAGTGACACCCAGGTGGCCACAGTGACACAGGTAAGGGCCAGTTCTCTATTCAGAAGGGTCCCCACTCGCTGGGGTTTAAGCAGAAGCTTGTGTTTGAGCGTGTAGAGGTTGGTGTGTCAACACCTCCTGAACACCGTGCCTGTGGCTCTGTGGCACTTGCTGTTTGCAGCTCCAGGCAGGAACGGATTTAACAGGATTCTCCCCAAATCCTATGTCCTGCCCAGAATCCTCCCATGCCTTTTTCCTCCTTCGCGTTGGCCATCGCTGCCTCCTTCCCGTGCCTTTCTCCTCCTTCGCGGCATCTCAGGCTCCTGCTGCTGTCACATTTGGTGCTCATTCCTGAAACTTGGCATTTCTAAGACCATCCAGACTCGTGGAGCCACGAGCGATGGCCCTGCTCTGTCCCGGCTTGGGCCAAGTGCCACAGATTTGGTCCCAGGAGGGCTTTTGGCAGGAGACGTGTGTCTGGGGAAGGACAGCTCGCGCGGGAGGATGCTGTGAAGAGAAAGCGGGGCTGTGCGTGAGACCAGCCAACGAGCCAAATCGTTCTCTGAAGTGGCATTTAAAGAAAGAAAGAACGAAAAAAATCCTTTGTGGAAAACGCTTTATCAGCTCTTTACCAAAGCCAAGATGCTTAGAAAGGGAACGGACGCTGTTTAGAAAATGCTGTCGCGAGGCGCTGGGTTGCTGTTGCTGTTCGTTGTGACGCTGAGCGGGTTTCACACTGGCGGGTAGTTCCAAATTTTTGGTTTCCAGGAGGGTGTTTCCTTTGACCTCCCTCAATAAAACCCTTGAGTTTTGAGGAAAAAAACCCAAATAATAAATTAGAAAATGAGTCGGTGCAAAACTCCATTGTTTCCCTTTCCCCGAGGCTCGGCTCTCGCCTCTCTCCCCAGCCTGGCAGAGATGTTGGAATAATTACAGCTCTTCTGCTCTGTCCTCTCCTTAGCGAGAGCTAACCCACCCCTGGGGCAGGCAGCTCTGCTTCCTCTCCGAGAGACGTGGAGCACCCTGAAGGGTTTCTGAGCATGGGTGTGATGAGCTGCAATGGACTCTGCAGGCGGTAAAAGGGGAGGGGTGGTTGTTTCTAAAGCCTGTCTGTCAAAATCTGGGGATACAAGTGTATGTGAAGATCTTGTGCAGAACCCCGTCACCCTGCATGAATCATCTGGAAAAAAACACTTCATTTTTAGGAGCGAGGTGTTGGCATACACAGACAAACGCCAAAAAGCAGGAGGTGCTGGGAGCTAAAGCAGAGAATGGGGGCAAAGTGTGAAGTTTTGGTACATGCCTATCTTTCAAACACTGGCTTTTGTGCCTTTTTTTTTTTTTTGGGGAGGGGGGGGAGTTGTTTGATCTCAGCGACCTGAGTATTTTGTAAAAAGTGACTGGATTAAAAAAACGTGCCTGCTTGGAGGGGAAGCACCTTTTTTAACTGCCTAGATGGGTTGAAATAGCTCTTGTGTAATTGGAAATAAAAGGCAGGCACGTACTTACCGGCAGCTAAATGTGAGAGATTTTAATAAAGGCTCCTGATGCATGGGCTAGGAGGAGATAAATCTGCTGGAGGACAGCAGAAGCTCAGCAGGGGGACAGTCTGGCTGTTAATGAGTAAAGCCGTTTCTTCAATGAGAATAAATGATTACAGGCAAAGGATGTAAAAGTGGCAGATCACTGACCTAGAGAAGTTCAAGGCAGGTCAGAAGCTCTCTGGCTTTCCAGGGCTTTTTCACCTTCCACATTCTTGTTTGCGAGGTGCCCGATGAGGCTTGATCTCTATTAGCTTTAACTTCTGCTACCGCAGGGAAGAGTGGACCCGGTGCCAGCGCTGCCGAGTGTTCCCAAGCCTGACGAGTCCTTGCTGTGCCCACAGGAGCTGAGCAACTGTTTGCCTGAATACTGGTGACCATGGGGGCTGTGGACAAGGTGACCCATGCTCTTGGGAAGCTGCTTTTCCCTGGGGACCGATAACCACATCCAGGCTCTGGCCTCTGCCACCTCTTCCAGGTGGGCTGTGACGTTGGACCGAGAGAAGGCTCCGGGGAGACCTTAGAGCAGCCTTCCAGGATCTGAAGGGAGCTCCAGGAGAGCTGGAGAGGGACTCTTGGTCAGGAAGAGTAGTGATAGGACAAGGGGAAAGGGTTTTAAACTGGAAGAGGGGAGATTTAGATTGGATATTAGGAAAAAATTCTTTGCTGTGAGGGTGGTGAGGCGCTGGAACAGGTTGCCCCGAGAAGCTGTGGCTGCCCCATCCCTGGAGGGGTTCAAGGCCAGGCTGGATGGGGCTTGGAGCAACCTGGTGTGGTGGGAGGTGTCCCTGCCCAGGGCAGGGGGGTTGGAACTCAATGATCTTTGAGGTCCCTTCCAACTCTAACCATTCTATGATTTGAAGGCAGTGCCTGGGTGATGGATGGGCTTGGGAGAAAGCAAAAGCGTCAGGGAAAAAAAAAAAAAACAAAACAACAAAACACCAATTTCCACAGTGGGTTTGAAGTGGTTCATCTGGGTTTTCTCTGCTTTCCCTGCTTTGGTGTAGGTTTTGTAGGTGTCTGGAGCTGCTGTGCAGTGGCCTAGACTGGAGTCCTCCATGTCCCAAAATGCTGTAGGTGCCTGCTCTAAAGCCCTTTGGGCTGACCACTGCTCCTGACCGTGCTCTGGGTGTCCAGGAGAGCTCCTGTGCCCCTAAGGAGGGGGATTTATTGCCATTGAGCCACACCTGCTGGCCCCCTCCACCCCATCCCTCCAGGAGATCCCAGGCAGGAGCAGGGCAGCGCTGGTGATGCTGTCCACACGCCTGCTCCACGGGGATATTTAGCAGCGGTTAGGAAGAGACGAACCGCTTTGGTTTTACGTGGTGCTATTTTAATAAGTCAATGCCAAAGGTAATAAATCTGTCCTACAGCAAATTAGAGAGTGGTTTACTGTATAAACTACTCCTGCACGCTCCGGGGCTGGGAGTAGAGCTCCCGGCCAGCGTAGCCCGCTTGTACCTTGCTGTCAGAGGACCAAAAAAGGGCTTCTCCTGCTGTTTGTCAAAACACGGTTGCCAATATTACAACAACGTGAAGATTTGTTTATCGGATGTTTCCGGATGGCTTTGGGGCACCTTGGAGGAATACCGGTGAGAATTCACCGAAATGTGGCTGGGTCCAGCGCGCTGTCTTGTTTCCACATGTTGGAAAACTGAAATCAGTGTCTTGAAGGAGGGAATAGAGGAGAAATGTGTGAGTTTGTCATTGTGCCGCTCATGCGAGAGGGTAGATGGAAGACATTTAAGACATTGAGGTGCTGGAGCGGGTCCAGAGAAGGGCAACGAAGCTGGTGAGGGGTCTGGAACCCAAATCTTAGGAAGAGAGGCTGAGGGAGCTGGGGGTGTTCAGCCTGAGGAAGAGGAGACTGAGGGGAGACCTTCTCACTCTCTACAACTCCCTGAAAGGAGGCTGTAGAGAGGCGGGGGTTGGTCTCTTCTCCCAAGTTACAGATGACNATTCTGTAAATGGACAGACAGATGGACAGAGAGAGAAGGTGCTTCTCCAAAGCAGCCGAGTTTCTCTTGCCCCTCTGAGTCCTTTTACTCTTCAAATCTGTGCCCTGCCACACGGGGCAGGAATCAGAATAATATTTTCATGGGAATTCGGTGCTGGATAAAGCTGCCCACCGTCCCACCACGCAAAGGGAGAGGATGGGTGGGAGATGGAGGAAATGCCATCATCTCCATCTTCCTCTCCTGGCCCCGGGACTTGCTCCATCCTTCCAGACACTGGGGCAGCCACAAGTGATTATTGCTAAGGAGACGTGCTTCAAAACCACTAACAGGAACATCAGCTAGATGTAGGGTTGTTACTATTTTCAAAGAAAGTTGGTTGCTTATTAAAATACTCCTGTCAGAATTTCCTGGCTGAAAACCCACTTTGTGAAATCCCAGGCAATGGTCGGGGGTTGAGTTGTACCTGACACGTTTTTAGAGGGATTTTCTAGGAGACGAGCGTGTGCATCAAATGTGCTGCTTCACCTCCTTCCTCTCCCCATGGAGAAGGGGGAAAAAAATTGAGGAGAGGCTGGGAGCATAGAGGTTTTTATTCATCTGACTGATAATAGGATCTAAATAAAGGCTTTGGAAAAAAACCCGACCGTTTCTCTTGCAATATTGGTTGGGCAGAACTGTACTGGAACTAAACATGGAATGAAAAGTCTGGCTTTTCTGCCAGCTCTATTTTTAGAGCTGCTGCTCCATCTTTATATCTCTCTGAGTTTTCTCAGCGTGTGCACTTGAAGCAGGCAATCTGCCCTTATTTATTCCAGCAGGCTGGGATATTCTGCAAGATAAGGATATGGTGCACGGAGGGGCAGGGGACTCGCCAGATTTGACAAAAATCCCTCTGAATGGACCAGGATGCGGGTCCTGTTCCAGCAGCAGGTTCCCTGCGGCCACGGGCGCTGTGCTCCGCGTAGGAATGAGCCAAGCCCTTACATGCTGGAGGGCAGTGGGTGTGTAATATTGGCTGGTTGCTTTGTGGTCCTAACTGGAATAAAATTCAGTTTAACAGTGTGCAGCAGGACCAGCAGTGGGTTTGGGTACAGAGCAGAGGAGTCGTGTTTGGCTTTGAGCAATATACCAATTTGGCTTCAGCTGAAATACCGCGGCTGGTCCAGCAACATCCAGCAAGAACCCGCAGATCCTTGGTCTTTCCTATGAAAAGCAGCAATAAAGCATAAAAAGTCAGCGTGCTAGCCCTGGCCTTGGGTATTTAACCCTGTTAGCAAGGGTGGGACTGGCCCTTCAGAGAGCTCCTGGCAAGCATGGGCTCGGTTCTCCCCGGTGCCCAAGGTGTGTACATGCCCAAACCCACGTCTTCCGAGACTTAATTTTAAGTACTGAAACCAGCCACGTCTTCTCTTCTCTCAGCTGGAGAGGGCTCTTGCAGGTCACGAGCCTGTGCAGTGCCTGACCCCACCACTCCCCGCTCCCAGGGCTTGCAACCAGCAGCACCAGTTCTTTTTTTGGCTGTTTTTGCTTTGTAAAGCCCAGGACTTTAGGCTTGGTTTTGCATCACATTTCAGTAGTCGTGCAAAAGCCGGGCTCTCCCTGTGCACCAGTTTGCCTGGCTCATGACCCATGTTTTCCAGAGTCAGGGGACTTCTGAGAGCTGGAAATGTGAGAGGAGATTGGACTCAAGGACATTTAATTGGGAACATCTTTCCAGCCTGAAACTGGGCAGCGAGGAGGACCCCCCAGAAACCACGGGATTTCCTGGCTATAAGCGCGTAGCTGCCGTTGCAGGAAGATAAACGCAGAAGACAGGGATGTGCCTTGTCTTTCTTTATGTTTGTGGTTGCTCTTCATTTAGAGCAGAGACTCTCCCACTACCTCAGACCAGAACATGTGCTGGAGCCGTGGTGAATTGTGTCCAGCTAAAGGCTATGCCAGACTGCAGCAAAAGCAGGGACGTATTCCCCATAGAATAAAACCAGAGGAGGATTTCCAGTGGAGGGAAGGTGTAACTGGCTGGTACTGGGCCCCAGTCCCATGCCAAGAGGCAGATGTTAAGCTGTGAGAACTGGTCCCACAGACACAGCAGCTGCTGGAGCTGAAGCCTCTTGGGCTTCACTAACAAATAACAGCTCTGCTGGAAAACGCTGCTCCTTTCAAAAAAGCGGAGTCTTGTGTGCCTTGAAAACACATAGGCTGCAGAGGGGATTTAAGGCAGCATTTAAGTCTGGTTTTCCTCAGATTTTAGCAACTTCAAAATGATGTCTGTTTCCCCCTTGATCTGGTCCACAGATCTTTTGGCAGCAGGGAACTGTACTGGGTGAGCGCTTTGATTTCTTCACTGGGGATGGCACTGGTCCTTAGCAGTGCAAACCCTGAGGCTGGTGACAAATCCCACCCTCCTGCCCGTCCACAGCTGGAGAACGGCCTCTGAACCTGCTGTGCTTCAGAATCACGCACGTTTCCCAGCTGGATCTAGTCCGCTCCTGCCCGAGCATCTCTCTCCAGCCCCTTAACCTGCACCCAGGCGTGAGTCCAAGTACCACCAGTCTGCGGTGGGAACCAGCACGATCCCTGATCTGTGGAGGAGAGGCTGCTCCAGAGCCAGAGGAGCATCCGTTGGGAGCCTGGGGAAGGTTTTGTCCGTGTGTCCTGCTGAGGAGGAGACTTGGGCTGATGCCAGTCCGTAGGGCTGCACCCACGCTTCTCCGTACCCTCGGGGCAGCGCTCAGCCCCCATCGCTGAGTTGCCCATAGCAAGTCGTGTACTTTGTGGAGGGCTTGGTTGATCTCAACATCTCTTCCTTCTCTCTTTTTCCCCCTTAAGCAGTCTCCTGTTGGTTGTCAGGGCTGTTTTGGAAGCATGTTATTATTAATACTTGCTCTCTGGTCGGACGATGTGTGTGGCTGGGGCAGGGCTGAGGTGGCAGCTGCTGTTCTGCCACCCTGCAGTTGGTCGTGGCTGAGCTGGGCACAGAGCCCTCCTTTTCCTCCCCTTGGAGAAGTGTCCCCCTGGGAACCTGTTAGTCTTTAGGGGCTGTGTGCTCCTACAACACCAGCTTTGTACGAGGAAGGACTCCTGAGCTATAAATCTCTGCTTTTCAAGTACTAAACTCCCTTTTGGATTGTTTTTGACGTTAGGAATTTTCTCTGATAAGAGAACTTTATTTGCCTTTAAATATCACTTTGTGACAGGATGATGGAGTGGGGATTCTTGGAGCGAGCCTGTGCCAGCCAGGGAAGGGAAATTCTGCTGCGGCTTTTGTTTCTCTCTAGCATTGACATTTTAGCTTTTTTAAAAGAATATATTTGTTTTGTTCTTGGCGAGGGTGTGTGTGCACATGTCAGGGTCCAGACAAATGGGAGCAGCCCAGTGTCACAGCAGGGCTGAAGCCAAGTAGGTCTCCTCCTGTCCCCTCCCAGTGGCACCTGGGGAAGGTTTTCTGCAACCAGCCTAAAAATACAGGTTCTGTGGGTGAAACGGGGCTGCCAGGCGGAGAGCCTTTAAAAGTAAAAAAAAAAAAACAAAAACCAAGAAGCAAGGATTTGGTGATATTGTGTGCAGGTTGCAGTCGGGTGTTCCCAGGCTGGCATGTGTATACAGTCCAGGATGTCACCAGTGCCCCCAGAACAGCTTTGTGGCACCTTAGCAGCTTTTCGTGATCATCTTGCAGAGCTTGGTGGCGGGGGCCAAGCCAGGAGGAGATTCCCTCGGTAGAGCTCTGGCAGGGCAGTGGCACGGGTTTGTGCAGTGGTGCCAGCTCTGGTTGAGGCTGCCGAAGGGTGTTGCCCAGCACAACCTCCCGAGTGCAGCCCGTAGCCACAAAGTCTGTGCTTTATTTGCATTCGGACCAGTGGGAGCAGAGCTCCCTAATCTGTCTCTCTCCAGCCGGCGCGTTTTATCACGATCCATTTAGATACGGCGGATTTTGCTCTCTAAGCTGCTTGTGAGCAGCAGGATCTGCAAAGTGCCAGCTCGTTTATTCGGCCTGGATACCACTAAGCTCTCCCTGTTTTTTTTCATGATGCTTTGAGCAGCCAACTAACTCCGTGTTCCTTTCTTTCAGCTCTTCCACGTGGCATACGTCCTGATCAAATTTGCCAATTCCCCTCGTCCTGACCTCTGGGTGCTGGAGCGATCTACTGACTTTGGCCTTACCTACGAGCCCTGGCAGTATTTTGCCTGTAAGTATTCCAGCGTTCCAAGAGAGCTGCAGCTTTAGCACCAGGCAAGTCCTGGGCTGGGTTTGGGGTTGTTTCTGCTGATGTGGTACATGTCCCCTGTTTTTCCTGCCCAGTAAGGCTGCAGGAGTTAAAGCTCGGGTCAGAGCAGCTGGGTGACGTTGGGGTGCTTCTCAGAGCAGGAGAACTTTTTTGCTGTCTGGGGCTACATGTATTATTTAAAGTATTATTACTGATGCCCACGCAGATCTCTCTGGATGCCAAAGCTGTCACCAGTGTCAGTGGTCGGGCACTGCTGGCCTAGGTCTGAACCAGGAGATTTCTTACTGTCTCCTCCCTGCCCTCCTCTCTCTCTCTGCCCTGTGCTGTATCCACACTGGCATAGTTCAGCTCCTCCAGAAGCAAACCAGCGGCTCGTTTCCAAGGAACTGCTGTAACAGCAGGGTCTGGAGGCAGAAAACACGGTCCCCTTGCTCTTGTCAGTACCAGAGGTTGAATACAGGAAACTGCTGTCCTGCCACTGTGCCAGGTGGGATCAGAAGCAGCTGGGAAGGGTGGCTGCGGGGATCCAGGCTGTGTGTTTGGCTTCCCCGTTCTCTGATTAAAACCTGATGCCTTTAGAAACAGCTGGTTCTACAGCACTCTTCTCCCAAAGGGTCTGGGGGGTAGCCAGATGCTGAGGAACTTGTTAACCGCCAGCCTCTCCCAGAAGCAGCAGCAGTAATTGGGAGAAGATGTGCTTGAAGATCTACAGCCAGAGCTTAAAGCCTGGCAAGGAAGGACCTGGGAGTGCTCAGAGGCCTCCAAAGGCTCATATTTCTGGCTTACCTGACACCCTGTGCTTTACCTTTGCTGCCCTTTTGTGCAAGAAAGAGCTGCAGATGTTTTGCCCGCCGGGTTGCCTTAGCGTGGTAGCTCCTCTCCAGTGCGGATGTTTTCCCCTCTGGTGTGTGCTGGTGGGGAGTTACTGCTGTCAAATTCCCTGCTTTTTGATCTCTGAGAATTTCCCTTCCATCTCTGTAGCCTCTCCGGGGACTCATTGCGGTCACGTTATTGCCCGGTCCGGGGCTGAGCAGGGAATTCTTGCCCCACTCGCTTGTTCCCGCCTGTGGCGGCTCCACGGCAGCATCTGGAGTCCTCTTCCCACCCTGGAGTCCTCTTCCCANTCACGTTATTGCCCGGTCCGGGGCTGAGCAGGGAATTCTTGCCCCACTCGCTTGTTCCCGCCTGTCTGGAGTCCTCTTCCCACCCTGGAGTCCTCTTCCCACCCTGGAGTCCTCTTCCCACCCACAACATCAGTCCCTGTTACCACTCCCCCCTTCAGGAATGACAGCCCAGTGGAAAATTCCCATGGAAATAAAGAGGTGGCTGCTCCAAAACCTGCTAGATTGGCGAGCACAAGAAGTCCTCTGCAGAGCTTTATTTTTGGCACGGGGAATTCTGTAGGTGGTCTAATAAAAACACTGGTCAGTTCAGTAAGAGGGTTTCAAAAGCAGCCAGCGCAAATGTGAGCGTTCTCCGAAGAGCCCAGCGAGCCTTGCCCTGGGTGACACTGTCCCCAGGCTGCCCCTGGAGCCCTGCTCCTGGTGGGAGGTGTCTGGTTCCCCAGGCGGCCCCGTGCCCCCGAGATGGGCTGCTGGAATGTTTTTGGGCTTAGCTCTCCAGGAGGAGGGAAGAAATGAGCGTGGTGGAAAGCATCTCCTGGGGAGAAGGGGCTGGGGGGAGCGTGACAATGTGAGTCCTCCCTCCACCGCAGCCGCCTGTTCCTCGGCCACCAAAGGAGAAGCGGGAGCACTGGGGAGGATTTATGCTGGTGTTTATCCCCATGAAGGGATCCCCAGGCAGCGTTTCAAATGGGGACAGGACATGATAGACGCTCGGTCCCAGCTGTCCGCCCAGCCCTGCGGAGCCTCGCCTGCCCCTGCTCAGCCTCCGAGCAGGATTAGCCCCTTTGGTCATGCTGGGCAGTGCCACTGCTCGGGGAAGGTGGCCACAGCGCAGAGCTCCACTATTCTCTCCACTGAGGGGAGGCTTCCCAGTCTGTGGTTTAAGGCTGATGAGTTACTCTGTTTTAGCTTGCCAAGTGCCCCCGGATTCTTGTATAGATTTGCCGTAATTGGAGGAGACTTTTGATTTTCCCAAGTAGCTGCTCGTGCTGAGCATCCTGTCTCCGTGTCCAGCCGTGGCCGTGCTCTGGAAATCAATCACCTCGAGCCAGCGGTGACAGGCTGCTCGCCTGGGGCTGCAGAATAAATTGCCTTTAAAGGAACCACCTGGCAAAGCAAAGCCTGGTGGCCAGGGACCTGATGGTAAATGTTTCCACACCATCTTCCTGTGGCTGCAACTGAGCTCCTGCTGTGGCCAGAACAGTGTTTCGTGGTGCGAGGCCACGTCGCTGGAGATGAGGTGTGGGGCGGGTGCAAGCCAGAGGTGAAGGCAGGGGAGGCAGAGGCTCTTCCTCCCCCTTCCTCTTCCTCCCCCTTCCTCTTCCTCCCCCTTCCTCTTCCTC
>VZRU01015089.1:85819-120339 GCA_013398155.1 Pedionomus torquatus
TTCCTCTTCCTCCCCCTCCTCTTCCTCCCCCTTCCTCTTCCTCCTGCCTGGCGTAGCCTCCTCCACTGCAGCACGTGGAGCGAGGAGATGCCTCCCAGAGGCACATTGCAACTGATTTTGGAGTATTATTCCCATAAATTAAGCTGATATTTCCCCATCAGCTCCCAGTATGAGCTGAGCAGCACTGGCAGGAGCAGCAGATTGTCTTGGCTGCCTTTTCCTCCATCTTCTCCCTGTGGAAACACCCTCAGGAGCTGCTGCAGCAACGAGTCCTTTGGCACACACGGATGAGAGCTCCTGGTGTGGGTGAAACCAGGAGTGGGACGGAGCAGCAGCCTTTGTCCCACGCTATTCCCTGGGGAAACAGCCCCAGAGAGTGGCCCGAGGGTGGCACCATGAAGGTTTTTGCATGGATGGATGGATGTGGGTGCTCCTCACCCTCCTGTACTGCCTGGGGTTTGGTTGGCTCTGCCAGCACAGGGATGTTGGGCACCCTGGGGACAAGGGTGCTGGCCTTGCAGGAGGGAAGCCTGCAGGAGATTCCTGCAGCTACAAGGAGACTCTTGGCGTGCAGCGTCCCCAAGGCAGGTTGCAGTGTGACTGCCTGGCCATGCCTGTCCCCTGGATTTAGCCAGCCTTGCATTGCCACTTAGTGGCAGGAGCCCTCGATCGCTGTCCCCAAGGGGTGGCTCTGGGTGGCTTTGGCGTTTCTGTTTTGTAGCGTTTGATTAAGAGCGGTTGCAGAGTTCGGAGCAAGTTGGGAGGAGGAGATGACCTGCAGGCAGTTGCTCTGCTTCTCCCAAACGTCACAACCCCCCTCCCCACCCCAGCACCTCCACCCTGCCTCATGGCACAGAGGTGGCCCTGGCTTGTGCGGGTCTTTGACGGCTCACTCTTTGGAAATTGCCCAAGAAGTGGAGGAGCCACACAAAGGTGATAGGACAAGTCCCTGCATCAGGACCAGAGCAGTACAGCAGCCATTCTCACTTTCCTTATTTACTGAAATGAAGTGATTTTGGGGATTTTTCTCACCATGCCTATTACTCTCATAGTGGTTCCCTCCTTTAGTGGAGCCCGTGTCAGCAAGGACAGAGTTAACAATACAAAGCAATCTGCTCGTAGTAAATACTTAACAAGGAGGATAGACCCTTCTCTCCTGTTGCTGAGCGTGGGAAAATCAATGCAGGGCTCTGAATTGTTCTTCTGCTCTCATCTCTGGTTGGTGAACAGCTTCCAAGAGGGACTGCATTGAGAAGTTTGGACTGCAAACCGTGGACCGTATCACCAAGGATGACCACGCCATCTGCACTACTGAGTACTCCCGGATCGTGCCTTTAGAAAATGGGGAGGTGAGCAGTTGCATTTTTTCATCCTCCAGTTTCCAGGGCTTCTCAGTTGACTCTAGGTTCTTGCATTAATTGATTCCCTCTTGACTTTTGGGCACCACCTGAAATTACTCTGTTAAAAGAAATGAGACTGGAAGGGAACTGATTCAGTCATCCTGAGGGGAGGTAAAGATTGAGTTTGGCTGGGGGAGAGATTAATTTCTTCCCATCTCTGAGAATTACCCAGATTTGTTTTCCCTCCTTGCATTCACAGATTGTTGTCTCTCTGGTAAATGGGCGCCCAGGAGCCATGAACTTCTCCTACTCTCCTCTCCTGCGGAATTTCACGAAAGCCACCAACATCAGACTGCGCTTCCTGCAGACCAATACTCTGCTCGGGCACCTGATGGGCAAAGCTTTAAGGGACCCTACAGTGACAAGGAGGGTAAGACAGGCCTTGATACCTCTTGTTGATGAGGTTGGAAGTGCTTGAGCGCTGTGTGTGCCACCTCCGGGGAGAAGACATCCCTGGATGCTGCCCATGAGGATTTCCTCTCCCTGTATTTGTACTCCCCGAGCTGAAGGCGTCTGCAGTCGGTGCCGCTGCTGCTGTGGCTGGAGCTGGAGGCTGGTTGGGAAGAGCTGTGCTTAATGCCAGCCACGTGAAACTGGGAAACGCCTCCAGTGTTTTTTTGGAGCCTCTCTGGGTGTGCTGGGAGACCCAACTTGTGACTGACGAGCTCTGTTAGTGGTGACGGGTCCTACTACAGGGTTGAGCTTGTCACTGTAAGAGAAATGTCCCGACACATCGTTTTGCTAGATAAAGCCCTGCTGAATTCCAAGCAAGGGCAGTTGTGAAGCTTATTGGTAAAGATATTAACAGCCAAACTTTCTTGTGCTCTCCAGTACTACTACAGCATCAAAGATATCAGCATTGGAGGGCGCTGTGTCTGCCATGGCCACGCAGATGTCTGTGATGCCAAGGACCCGAACGACCCTTACAGGTATGCTTTGCAAAGCCCCAGTTCTGTGTAAAGCCATCGGAATTGTTGTGCTAAGAATGAAAGGTGCCAAGAGTGCGGGTTGTGTCCTGTCCCGCGCTCGTCACTGTGCCAGCGCTGTTGTTCATGGCTCTGCCCTGAGAATGAACCAGAAAATGGTCCTGCAAAAGTAGCAAAAAATCAAACATTTTGTCAGGTTGTTTTTCAGCCAGATCAGCTCCCCCGTCTGGTTTCCCTGCCCACGGCTTTGCCATCCCCACGGGAACCAAGTGCTGGAGTGGGAGGGTAGGTGGGCAAAGCCGATACAGGTGTTGGACACGGAGGTTTCTTGTCAAAGCACAGAGCCGGTTTCTGAACTTGTTCAGAGAAGTTTCTTGTTTCCCAGGTGGCTTCTTATGAATTGGGGTCGTGCTCCCATGAATAGATGGTCTCCCAAGAGACCAGACCCCACTGCCTAGTTCTGCTCATAAGAACCCTCGATTGGTTATGTACGTAGCTAAACTACTGTTTGCAAAGGAGCAAGAGCACGCAAAGCAGTTACATTTTGGCTGATGGGACTCTTCCCATCCGCCTTGGCAACTTGAAATGCCAAAGAGCTGCTTCAGACCATGAAAATGTTTCTTCTTGGCCATCTGTTTGCAGCCTGAATGAAAGGGATGGGTAGATTCAGCTGGACGAGGGAAAGCTTATATTTCTTTCTCATCAGGATCATGTAGAGCTTTTGGATCTTCTAAAATAAAATTCCAGGGAATCTCAGCCAAGGCTAAAAGCTGCTAAGCGTTAAAACAAAGATGTATTGAAAAGCAAATGTGCGTTAATGTGCCTAACACTGACAAATGGAAGCTCGTAAATATTTGAGTGCACAGTTCCTTGGTTTTGTTCTGGACTTTGGTGTCACTGGATGCTCAGTGAACCCCTGGACCAGGGAAAAAGGGCTTCATGGTGCAAAGTGATTCCATACCATAGAAACACCCAGACATCTTTGTATAGATGGCTCAGGGCTCTCCAGGAAGGGGAGGGAAAGCTGAGGGAGGAGAGGTGTGTTGAAAACCTTGTTTGATGCCACCTCTACTGACGACTGTCTCTGCCTCCCAGAACTCCCCTCCTCCCATCTCTCTTGGATGCGTTTGGCATCTTCGCTCTTGGCCCCAAACGGTGCTCTAAGGTTGCAGCACATGGTCGTCAGCAGCTGTTGCATTTCACCCAGAGCAGATTGCATTTGCTGGGAGGAGAAAATATTTCCTACTTGGGTGCTTCCTACAGTCAGCACATAACATCTGCGAAGCCCTTTGGGATACAGCAGGACAAAGATGCTGGTAAATAGAAAAACTTCCCCTGGCGTTGCTGAACCCTGTTAGCAAGCCCAGGAGCACATAGAAGTTGGCAGAAATACGATACTTTCAGTTGAGAAAATGAGTAATCAGTGAAACAGTGCCATTCTCCAAGGCTCCAGCAGCAGCTGTGTCCAGCCTTCCCTCCTGCCCAGGCACGGCACGGAGCCAGCACAGCCGTACCTGCCCCAGTGCCGCGGGGCAGGAGGCTTCACAGAGCCCGGTGGGACTGGGACACCATGTCCCTTCACGTCCTGGGCCTCAGCTCTCAGAAATACGTCATTTGTTCAGAAATTCGTGTGACCCGTCTGAGCAGGAGCTGTAGCGTGTCCCTCTGCACGTGTCCTGCTTCTTCAGATGCTGATGTGTGGCAGCAACAGGGCAAAAAAGTGCAAATAGAAGGAGACAAGGAATGTTAATTGGCCCAGCCCTATGAAAAATCCTAGTTATGTCTCAGCCTGTCTGGGAGGTCTCCACTTCTCATTTTAACTTCTCTCTTCTGCATATGCCCGTGTTTCTTGTGCCTGTTGCCCAGAAAGGTAGGATGAGCGCTTTGATAGAGGTGAGGTGAGCAAGAAGTCTTGGCAAAGCCTTTAGGACATGATGGAGCATGTTTGTGAGCTGACTTCCTGACCATAAATGATAATGTTTATCCAGCTTTGGAAAGCTCCTCTGAAGTGCCAGGTTGGGGAGGTTGCTTATCCAGCTGTGTGAAGTTGGCAGCACGTCTGGTCCGTGTTTGAGTGTGGAAGGACCTGCAGTGTGTGGGCAGATAGAGCCTCCTCAGGGGTCCTTTGCACTTTTCACAACTGCCTCTTTGCCCCAAGAGCGAATGGGCTGAATTAAGCAGAGGGGAGGAAAGTTCTCCTGGTTAAAGGTGAACACCAGCAGGACCAGGCACAAGCCTTTCTCCTGGCAAAGCAAGATAAGCATCAGCAGGGACTTGGCACGTTGAGGATGGAGAGCCCAGACAGGAATCGTGTGTTAACATGCAGCTGCTGGTGGTGTGAGCTCAGGAGAGCCCTGCCAGAGCTCTGCTTCTTGTCTGATAAGAGCAACTGCTTCCGTGGCTTCACTGCCCCGTCACAGATGCCACAAGCAAGAGAGGAGACAGCCAGAGTTCAGCTGCTGCTCCTGTGCCCGATGCTGAAGACAACCAGCGAGACAACAGCAGCCTGGCTGCTCACAGGCAGACCTGCAGGAGATCAGGGATGCTGTCCCTGCTGGATCCTGCCCGCCAGCTTGCTCTTTCCCATTTTGGAAGAGAAAGCACCACATGTGCTGGTGGATTTGTGTTGTCTGTGAATCCCATTTGCAGGTGGTTTCCCCTCAGTGCAGCCAGAAGCATTTAGAGGAAGGGGCTTTTTTTTTCTGGTCTGTGCATCTCAGATGTCCTGGCCAGATGCAGCTGCTGCAGCACCTGCGTGCTGCTCTCAGCTCCCACACAACTGGAAGCTGTTCGTAGTCTGTTCTGGAGCATCAGTTCCAGTGGGAAGACTGTGGTTTTATTTCTTTACAGCAGAACAACCAGGAAATATGTGCTATGTGAACACAGCCGCTCCCTCCTCTTCCTTGTATATACTCAATCAATGAAACATGTAAATATTGTAGCTTGTGCACATTCATCCATAATTCATTAGCGGCGCGGGCTCGGCACAAGGTACGGCGAAGCTGCCGTGATAGATGAGCAACCCAAGAGGTCGTTGCTAACTCTGGACAGCAGAGACTAAATAAATAGCTCCTTCTCTAGCTGAAATGTGCATTTTTACTCACTGAGTGCCATCTTTTTGCATTCTGGGAACGGAACCAGTGCTTTTTGAATGTTAAAGAGCCCGGGGTGTGTGGCTGGAGCCACGTCCTCCAGCCAGGGAGGTTATCACTGCTCAGCAGGTTTCTAAGTTCCCTGTTTCAGTGACCACCTTTCTCCACGCATGTGTATATGGATGTTAATCTTGAACTCCAGCTGCTGCTATGAATAAAACCCATGAAATTGTGTTTGCTCAGAAGTGCTGAGTGTATTCAGCCAGGTGAGAGGTCTGCGAGTGGTTTCATTACAGAGGCATGGCCAAGGTTTGCCTCTGGTTGAGTCTCCCCCTTGGGTCTTGAAAACACGGGGAGAACAAAGTTCCTGGGGAATATTTCAGGGCTCGTTTCTGCCACTTGGGCTCCAGCCAACTCCACTGTTGCTTGTTTTCATGCCTGGACTCTGCCAGTCGCAGCCCAGCCTGTGAATGAGGGTAGAGATGAGGCATCGTGACTGTGGCCAAGTGTTTCATGGCATCTGCAAGGGAGCACCACCGGCAGGGCCAGGACCTCCTGCCCCTCAACCCCTCTGGCTGCAGCCGAGTGTGGATTCTGCCCACGTTACCCTGAACTTTCAGATCATCCCATATTTCATTAAAAGGAGTTTGCTTGTCCCGTGCTGCTGCCTCTGCCTGGCCATCCTCTGGATACACACACTTGCAGGTCCCACCTCTTAAAAATATATGCAGTTGGAAACCGTGGCAGTCAGCTCACTGCGGGCATGGAAGAGTGTGGCTGCACCTCTTGCGTTTCACCAAGAATGACTACTCCATTTGTTTCTAATGATTTAAAAAATTACATTTATTTTTAAACACTGCTTTTGAATGGGAAAGCATTGGAGGAGGGAGAGCTGGGAGTGGCAGACCCGACCCTGAGGGGAAATGAGTAATTGCACAGATAAAAGCTGGAACATGCTGTATTATCCATAAGTCTAATACAACAGAAAGCGTTTGTGTTGGATGGGAATCGCCTTCTGCTAAGTGGAAGTTTTGGAGATGATGTCACTGATGTTAATGAATCACCGTTGCGGTCGAGCAGGGACGAGATCCGTCCGTCGACCGTGGAGATTTCTTGCCTGGCGCCTCCGGAGCCGCCTGTTTACCCAGCACAGCCCTGCCTGTGCCGGCCGAGAAAGGCAGGAGGGAGCAGGGGCCAGCGGCTGCTGAAAGGCTCCATTCAGATGCCACAGTGCTCTGCGAGCACAGGCATTACCTGGAGGAGCAGGTGGGACCGGTGGGGCCCCGTCCCTCTCTGGCTCTGGACAGTGGTGGAGACGTCGTGTCCCTGCACCGCACTGCTCTGTCCCATTTGCTTCAGGTTTCTATCATTGCCACCTCCAACCACTTCACATTTTATTGCCTGTCGAGCTGGCTGGGCAGTGGCACACTCGTTTTCCTCTAATCCTTGTCTCCCTGTGAAGAAAAGAGGGTTGATGGTGGAGGAGAAGGAAGAGAGGGAATGGCACTGGAAGGGCAAAGGCTGGTGTTTGGCTCAGGAAGAAAAAAGGAAAAGCAATTTTAAAAGTTTTTTTTAAAAATGGCTCGGAAGCCTCTTCTCCGGAATATTTGGATTAACAAATGTCGCTCATTGGTGTATCTGACGAGCGCTAGTTATGCACAGCGGGGTTATGTGGTGGGTCCCCATCCCGCACATCCCCGGCTTGGCTGCATCCCTTCCTCTCCCCCGCAGGCTGCAGTGTGACTGCCAGCACAACACCTGCGGTGGCTCCTGCGATCGCTGCTGCCCCGGCTACAACCAGTTCCCGTGGAAGCCCGCCACTGCCGACAGCGCCAACGAGTGCCAGCGTAAGTTGGAAGTGGCTTTTTCCTTCCTTCCCCGGCTGTTTTGCAGAGCACGGATTGAGGGCGCTTCCCCGGCCCCTTGACGATGCGGCGCGGAGCAGCCGCTCGCTGGCACGGTGGGGTTGGTGCTGTGGGGCACTGGGTGGAGATCTCTGCTTACTGGTGGTCGGTGGAGGCTCACACAGGGAGGACCACCAGGACTTTGCTTCTGGTTCCTCCTCTGTGTCCAAGGGTTCGTGCAGACAAGTCTTCGTTGCTCAATTCTGTCTCCCGAGACGAATTACATGCGGGTGTGTTTACGTACGGGACAACTTTATTTGTCTAGAGAAACCTTTAGTAAATGCCGACAGTGGAATTTATGCTGCGCTGGGAATGCAGAGCAGGAGCACGGCTCCGTCACACCGACTCCTATGAACACAGGGTGACAAAAGACAGTTGGATCTTAATCCTCGGGGTTGGTAAAGAGCAGCCTCACCGGGCGCTGAACTTTATAGCTCACCTCCATCCTGGACGGGATAAGAGAGGCAGGAATGCTGCTCTTTAAACCAGACTACCTGGGGCCCTAAAGTTGGGTAATTTCTTTTTCTCGTCTGTACGTGCCTGCACATACTTGACTTCTGATTTTGCACCTGCTGCGTTTTTCCAGTTGCAGACTAGACTTTGCGAAAGAGTTGCTGCTTCCGCACCTTTGACCTGGGAGATTTCTGGCAGCTTGGGTTGACCACGTCATCCCCCAGATGCATTCAAGCATCCTCTTTCCTCAGTGAAAAGTCACCCGTCTGACGTCAAACCCACGAGGAAGCGTTGATATCTTGAGATGCAGCTGGTGGCTGAAGGACCTCCAGGGCCCGGTGGCTTGGCTAACCCTCTCTCTGTATTTTCAGCGTGCAACTGCAACGGCCATGCCTACGACTGCTACTACGACCCAGAGGTGGCTCGCCACAAAGCCAGCAAAAGTCGCGAAGACAAGTTTGAAGGGGGAGGTGTTTGCATTGACTGTCAGGTAGGCCCTGAAGAGCTGCCCTGGGAAAGGTTCTCGGGTTTCTTACCAGTGTCAGCCTGGAGTTCAGCCTCGCTGGCAGCTCTGCCAAGGGCTCGCACACCCTCCCTTGTCTCAGTTAGGTCTCTCCCTGGAGATGTAGTCTCGTGGCCGCAGGTAAAAGGGGTGTGCACCGGTAATGAACACAGCACTTGGGTTCCCGGCCGTCTCCTGGGTGGGATCATTACCTTTCTGAGCCTTCAGGGTCAGGTCTGTTGAGGTGCAGAGCACTGGGAGGGATGGGTTGGTGCTGAGCACATTGGGAAGTCCCTGCCTGGTTTGCAGGGCTCAGGTGCTGCCATCCCTCTGGGTCTCTTCTGACCACCAAAATGCCAGTCTCCTGAGGCTCTGAAGTTCCCAGCGAAAAAGTAGCTCTTCCACTCCCGAGGTGACCGTGAGCTGGTTTCATTCAGTGGAGTGAAACTTTCAGCTGTGCTTTCTTGCTGGGAGGAGGCAGATTGCTCTCGTCCTGCTAACACAAAATGGTCAGAACGTTTTCCCAGCTGAAGCGAGTGAAATGGGCTTGAGGTCGGGTATGAACCTGAAGCTCAGGCTGGTGTGACGGGACGATACGCAGGTTACAGGAGACGCTTTGTTTTCAAATCGGAGTGAAACTTTGAGCAGATTTAAATCTTCTGTGTGCTGACACTTCTGAATTGCTCCCTTTGGCCCCTGACGCTGTAATTCTGGCAGAGGAACAGCAATCCCGTGGGCAGAGATGCTGACGCCCCTCTAACCCCCTTGTCTTTCAGCATCACACCACCGGCATTAACTGCGAGAGGTGCATCCCAGGATACTACCGCTCCCCTGACCACCCCATCGACTCTCCGTACATTTGCTATCGTGAGTGTGGTTTCCCCTGCGGGCTGTAGGTGCCTGTTTGGACTCGATGACGCTGGGGTGGGAGGTCTGAGAGATTTGTCTGACCCTGGGGAGTCCATCACCATACGGGCTGCGGCTCTGTGGGTGTTCCCTGCAGCGGCTGGCATTGCCCGTGGAAATGTGCAAATGGTATGTGCATGCAGCACCTGTGAAATCCAAAGTGGTGGCACATTCTAAGGCTGCAACAAGCTAAAAATGCGTTGTAACTGCTGCTTTTGCCTGCAGGGCAGTCCAGTCTTGGCCCTGTCAGCTGGCACTTGCAGACTGTTGCCCTCCACACACTGAGACGGGGGTTTCTAGGTGGCAGTGGGTTGTATCTATTGCTGGGGAACCCGGTTTTGTCTGGTGGCTGTGACACATCAGCTGTTCTGGACTGTGTCACTGCAGTGTCCAGCACCATCTCCAGGGAAATCAGGGTCCTCTGGAGAAGCACGTTGGGACTGTGCTGATTTGCTTGGGTCCCTGCAGTGGGACAGGCACAGCAGGAGCAGCTCCTCTAACGCCAGACCCCTTTTGAAGAAGGAAAATCACACTTTTTGGTTTTGGAGAGAATTTACAGCAGATGACGGGGTGTCTTACAGAGGCTCTGTATTGCCAGGATGCTTCTGTGGGGCTTCTGGCTGGCCAAGTGACCGTTAGTGACAACAGCCACCGGCTTGTCCCTCTCTGCAGGCTGTAACTGTGAGTCTGACTTCACCGATGGCACCTGTGAGGACCTCACCGGCCGCTGCTACTGCAAGCCCAGTTACACCGGGGAGCACTGCGACGCTTGCGCCGAGGGATACCTCAACTTCCCCCACTGCTACCGTATGTTGTGGGGCACGGGGCCATGGGGTGGCCAGGTTTGGGACCACACAGACCCAGTGGGAGAGGACGGGCCCCCAGCTCCAGCTGGGGCTGCTCTCCAGGTGCCTTTTCCCTGTGCCACGTGGTACTCCTGTCCCAGGAAGAGTTCCTGCAGGCTGGGGGGACAAGCCCACATTTGGCTTTGGTGGAAGTTGGAGCAGGGCTGGGCTGAACCTGGCTCTCTGGAGTCCATTCGACGGGAGTCTCAGCTCTCCCTTTCTGTGAAAGACTTTCCAGAACCCAGAGCATCTTTCCAGAACCCGTGCTCAAAACGGTTTCAGTGGATCTTTGTCCGGTGGGATTCTGCACTTTGTTCCATGTGCAGTGTTTGCATTCAGCCTGCTCTGTTTTGGAACTGTCAACCCTTTGGTATCCAGACAGGATTTCTTTGAGCATGCGTGCTGACCTGTGCAACGTCTCTTTTCTCTGTGTAGCTGTTCCAGCTTTTGCTCACAACGATACTGGAGAACAAGTGCTCCCCGCGGGACAGATCATAAGTAAGCAGTGCGATTTTTCCTTGCTGCTTTGGCAACCACCATGCTTTATTACTGTTATATCTCACCACCCAGTGCAGGATGAGGTCTTCAGCTTAGCAGGCACGTACGTTGTAAGAGACAGCCCTAACCCAGAGTTCTGAGAGAGGAGGCAGCAGTGGGGTGGGGGAAAGGAGGTTTTATGAGCCCCTTTTTATAGACAGGGAAACTCCAGCCCAGAGTGGCCATGTGATTGGGTTCTTTTTTTCTCTGGTGTCCAGACAATTTGGGGACATTTCTTCTGGCCTCCCTGCGAGAACCCCCTCCGTAAGATCACAGAGGGGCTGTGGCTGAGCTAGAACTGAGCTGGGTTCTCCCAAATCTCAGCTTTCGTGTTAGATACAAGCCTGTTTATCTGCCAGATCTGCATGCCCTGTGTTTCCCATCTGGTGGAGAGCACGGGGTCCGTGCCAGTGGCCCCCTGCCCTGCTGTGGGTGCCTGGGAAACGTGCACAGGGAGCTGCTCGTTCTGTGGGGCTTTCTCTGTTTTGAAAGCTCACCCGTGCCCTCACCCCCGCTCTCCTCCACCTCCCTCCTCTCTGACGCTCGCTCCTCTGGGTTCATCTCCTCCCTTGTGCTTTTTTTCCCCACTCTTCTCCCACAGAATCCTCCCCTGTCTCATGCTCCCCGATGTGCTCCAGATAACCTTTTCCTTCCTTCTCTATCTTCCAGATAGTTTTGTTGGTTTTTTTTCTCCCTGTGCTGGAATTTCTCACTTCCCTTCTCGTTTCCTCACCTCCCCCTCCCTCTGATTCTTGGATGATTTTTGCCCTTCCCTCTCCCACCCCGGCACCCCGCGCCGCTGCTGGGGGTGAAGGCAGGGCTGGCCGAGGGTCTCAGCGTTGCTTGCCCGGAGCACCCTCCTGCCCTGGCAGCACAACAGTCTTGGGTGCAGCTGAGCGTGGAATGACCAGAGAGAAATCCCAAACCCCCTCCCTGGGTAGCTGAAGGTGTTGGTCATTCCCGCAGACCTCTTGGACCGAATCGGCTCTGTCTGGGCTTGTGCAGGCAGCTTTTGTCTGCTCTGTGCATCGCCCGTTCGTTGGCTCAGGTCTCCCTGAGCTGAGCACGATGCTGAGGTCTCCCTGCGACCCCACGAGCTGCTCGCCTGAGCAGGGTTGGGTTAAGACATCAGCATCTAAGATGATTAGAGGGCTGGAGCACCTCTGCTGTGAGGACAGGCTGAGGGAGCTGGGGCTGTTCAGCCTGGAGAAGAGAAGGCTCCGGGGAGACCTTAGAGCAGCCTTCCAGGATTTGAAGGGAGCTCCAGGAGAGCTGGAGAGGGACTCTTGGTCAGGGAGTGGAGTGATAGGACAAGGGGGAAGGGTTTTAAACTGGAAGAGGGGAGATTTAGATTGGATATTAGGAAAAAATTCTTTGCTGTGAGGGTGGTGAGGCACTGGAAGAGGTTGCCCAGGGAAGCTGTGGCTGCCCCATCCCTGGAAGTATTTAAGGCCAGGCTGGATGGGGCTTTGGGCAACCTGGTGTGGTGGGAGGTGTCCCTGCCCATGGCAGGGGGGTTGGAACACCATGATCTTGAAGGTCCTTTCCAACTCTAATCATTCTATGATTCTATAATTCTATGATCTGGTAGGAAGTTTATTAGGAGGCAAGTCCTTGTGCCGTTCCCTCTCATGGCAACTCCTTCCCTGTCCTCGTGGGAGCTCTGCCCAGCAGCAGAGATCCACTGACAGCCGTGTCTGGCCTTGCTTGTTGTGTGTCCCCTCTCCAGACTGTGATTGCTACGCCGGTGGGACAGAAGGCAACGCCTGTCGCAAAGACCCTCGGGTGGGGATGTGCGTCTGCAAACCCAACTTCCAGGGAACACACTGTGACCAGTGCGCCCCAGGCCACTACGGCCCCAGCTGCCAGCGTGAGTGACTGGGGGTCGCTGGCCCTGAGCTCGCCTTGCTGGGGAGGAGCGTGCCTCTCTCCCCATCCTCTGCTCGCGCTGGGGTGGAGGAATTCACCAGCCCCACTTCCAAGTGACAAATTCCCATGACTGTTGCTGGTATTTTCCACCCATCCCTGACTCTCCAGCATCCTCGTACGGGGCTCTTGAGAAATGCCCTGTGGGTGTGAGCTGTGGGCCAGGCGTGTTTGCTGTCAGCTGTGTCCCACGTGGTTTCTCCAGTGACTGCATTTCCACCCCAGAGGAACAGACTCTCTGGTTCCTTTCCTAGGAAGGGGCAAGACCGAGAAGCTGTTTATTTACTAGTGCCCTTGTTGCTTTCCAGCCTGCCAGTGCTCCGGCCCCGGACAGTACGATGGCACCTGTGACAGCGAGACAGGACAGTGTCGGTGTCGAACGGGGTTTGAAGGGCACTTGTGTAACCAGTGCGCGCCCGGCTACTTCAACTACCCCCTGTGCCAGCGTGCGTATCTGTCCTCCCTTGGGCTTGGGGAGGGGACACAAACACATGAAGCCAGAATCTTCTGGCAGGGCTCTGAAGGACTGGGAAGGGTTTTTGTGGGTGTTTTAGAGGATATCGGTACCCAAAGGGAGCCTACAGGAGAGCTGGAGAGGGACTCTTTATCAGGGAGTGGAGGGACAGGACAAGGGGTTATGGTTTTAAATTGGAAGAGGGGAAATTTAGATTAGATACCAGAAAGAAATTCTTTGCTGTGAGGGTGGTGAGGCACTGGCCCAGGTTGCCCAGAGAAGCTGTGGCTGCCCCATCCCTGGAGGGGTTCAAGGCCAGGCTGGATGGGGCTTGGAGCAACCTGGGGTGGTGGGAGGTGTCCCTGCCCAGGGCAGGGGGTTGGAACTGGATTACCTTTAAGGTTCTTTCCAATTTTAACCATTCTATGACTGGGCAGAGAGAATTGAGATTCTGTGCAGCAGGCAGAGATGGAGAGTTTGAATGCTTAGAGCAGCACCTGAATGCCCGTCTGAGAACCTCAGAAAATAAACCGTGTTGCCGTGAGCTGTGCCCTGTGGTGCCAGCACAGGGCAGAGGGTTTTCTCCCTGTTGCAGTGTGTGGCTGCAGCGCGGTCGGGACGCTGCCGGGAGGCTGTGACTCCGTCGGGAGGTGTTTCTGCAGAGCCGAGTTCGCTGGCCCACGGTGCGAGCAGTGCAGCCCCGGCCACCACTCCTACCCCCACTGCTACGGTAAGGACCTTCCCGTTCCCTTCCCGTTGGGCTGTTGACTTCTGAAAAACAGGCTGATTTTTGAGAGACTTCGGTGTTTCTCAAAACCAAAAGCCCCAGGTGGTTTGCGGTGTGAATTTGCCAAGCTTGTTCTGGAGCTCGTGGATCGTGCCAAAGTCTGGAAGGCAAAGGGGTTTTTATCAGTCACGCTTCCTCGTCGCAGCCCTGCTGTGACCCCGTGTCTCAGCCCGCAGCTTTTTTGACTGTCTTTTTAGTGCATTAACCTACTAAACTGCTGAGGAGCGTTGAATGGGCTGTAAAAAAAACCCTCAGTGTCATTTTCCTGGTAGGGCCGTGACTCTTACTGAAAACACTGCCTGTCTTTCCAGGGGATTAAGTAATTAATTTAGTTTTGAGGGAAATGGCTAATTCCCTTGGGGCTGAATGACGATTCAGACCAGCGGAGGTTGGCCACGCATCACACGTTCCATCAGAGTGTTGAGAGTCCTGCTCTTCCAGCTTGCTCCTGCGACCCCCGGGGTGCGGTGGACAACGACTGCAGCCCAGCTGGCCAGTGCCGATGCCACGTGAATTTCGCAGGACACACCTGCAACCAGTGTGCCCTGGGCTTCTACGGGTACCCCAGCTGCACACGTGAGTAACTGCTGGCAGATGGCGAGGGGAGGGAGGGGAATGGTGTTTCTAGTGGCTTTATAGTGGTTTTCCTTATCCTCACCCATCTGCCAGGGTTGTATGAGAACGAAGTTGGCTCTTGCAGCAGGAATTAGTTCTCCTTTGCAGAGTTCACCTGGGTATCTCATCTGACTCTATGATGAGTGAACACCTCAAAGAAATGCTTCCCGAAAGGCCGTGTGGTTTGTCTCTCCCCATCCGTGCGCCGTCACTGACAGCGGGAGCTTGGGTCTGCTCGCTTGGCTTGGAAATAGAAACCGGTCCGGGCATTGGGCCTCTTCATCTAGCCCAGGACACAACCTGCAGAGCATGGCCTGGGGAGCAGCCGTGCTTTGGGCTCGCTCTCTCTGAAAGCATTGTGAGCAGAGGCACCGAAAACGTGTGCTGAATTGCGTCTGGCCTCAGGCTGGAGTGCCTGCAGCCAGAGAGAGCAGGGCTCCCAGCCGGGTGAGCAGAGTCTGAAACCACATGTGCAGATTGTACCCTGAGGTGCTCAGAGGTGGCTCCCTAACACATCTAGGCTCTTTGGGGCTCACTCCACCTTGGTTCATGCTGATGCACAGGAGGAGCAACTGTGCTGAAACCAACAGGATTGTGGTACAACGGGGTGAATAATTGGGTTTGGGCGTTTCGTGTCAACCCCAAATTCAAGGTGTCTGTTGGATGCTGAGAACTTTGCACCTACTTCGCTGGGCACTGCCTGGCTCCTGGAGCAGGGCTGCTGGTGCCAGGGCTGAGCAATGCCCGGGGCAGGTGCCCGTGGCCCTAGATCCTCTGAATAGCTCTCCCTGGCTCCTGGCAGAACGTCCCTGGTCTCCCTCCCTGCCAGCAGTCCGACTGGAAGCCAGATGTACTCTGCTGTCTCCCAGCAAGAATGTACTGCTCATTAAAAAATAATCTGTGATACAATTTCCCTGAAGCAACAGAAGAGCATCGTCACCCTCTTGCACCATACTAAATGTGGAGGCCTGAGCTCACAGCCAGCTGGCAGAGCGCGGCTCCCAACGCTGATGCCGGCGGCATGCCTTTGAAGAGCTGGAGACAGAGACAAAATGGTCTCACAGGAGTTCAGCAGTCACTACTTTTATTTTTAATTTCATCTCCTAAAGCGGCATCCAAACTGTAGAGCTGTAGTGGAGTCGCAGCAAGGAAAGGAGAACCTGATTTTAATTCTTTTTTTTTTTTTTTTTTAAATCTGTTGTTTTACAACGTTCAGCCAGTCTTGGTTGGAGGGGGGGGTTGACAGCCCAAAACCTCCCCTTTGGCAGGGATTTGAGGAATGCTGGCTGGGCAAGGAGGGCACGGGCAGCTCCCGGGCGGCTGCTGACCTTTCGTGTGATAGAGCAGCAGGGTCTGTGCCCGCGTTCGCAGGAGGCAGAGCCTGCAGGAGCACCCCAGAGCTGGTGCCTTGCCCTTGCCCTCCGCTGCCGGCGGGGCCGTGGCTGTGTTGAAGCCTGCAGCTCCCACCCGGTGCCCGCGTGGCACCCCCACGGCCAAACGCTGCTCTTGGGTGTTTGGGCACAAATGGGCTTTCGTAGGGTCTGCTCTGTTACTGGTTGCTGACCTTCAGGGGATGAGATCACACATTCCCCTTTTCCATAAACAGAGCTTTTCTCCCTGTCCCAAAATATGCACAAATGTACATCGAATAGGTGTGATAAACACGGCAGCTTCTATTGTTTTTCTTACAAGAAAGAAAATAAATGTTTTTTAACCAACATGTTAAATGTTTTTTAACAATGTTAAATGTTAATGTTTTTTAACCAAAAGCATGGAATGTTTTTTAACCAAAAGCAAAGAGTGAGCTTGTATGTTATTTACAACCCCTGTTTCTGGCTGCTTTGCTGGTGGTGAAGGTCAGGCAGACAAAGGCGGCGGGCGGTGGGCAGCGAGTGCCGGCGTCCCTGTGCCCGGCAGCTCCAGCAGCGGCTGTCCCCTCTCTTGCAGCGTGCCAGTGCTCCCGGGAGGGCTCCCTGCACAGCACCTGCGACCAGGACACGGGGCAGTGCAGCTGCCGGCCAAAAGTGACAGGGCTGCGCTGCGACAGCTGTGTGCCAGGCGCCTACGGATTTCCCCACTGCGAAGGTACCCTCCTTCTCCTCCCTGACCGGGGAGGACTCTGGTGTCTTCATAGAATCATAGAATGGTTAGAGTTGGAAGGGACCTCGAAGATCACCCAGTTCCAACCCCCCTGCCCTGGGCAGGGACACCTCCCACCACACCAGGTTGCTCCAAGCCCCATCCAGCCTGGCCTTGAACCCCTCCAGGGATGGGGCAGCCACAGCTTCTCTGGGCAGCCTGTTCCAGTGCCTCACCGCCCTCACAGCAAAGAATTTTTTCCTAATATCCAATCTAAATCTCCCCTCTTCCAGTTTAAAACCCTTCCCCCTTGTCCTGTCCCTCCCCTCCCTGACCAAGAGTCCCTCTCCAGCTCCCCTGGAGCTCCCTTCAGATCCTGGAAGTCTGCTCTAAGGTCTCCCCAGAGCCTTCTCTTCTCCAGGCTGAACAGCCCCAGCTCCCTCAGCCTGTCCTCACAGCAGAGGGGCTCCAGCCCTCGGAGCATCTTGGTGGCCCTCCGTTGGACCCATTCCATCAGGTCCATGTCCTTTCTCTGTTGAGGACTCCAGTATGTCTTGGGACATAGTGGTGTTGTGCTGTTAAATCATAGAATAGGTTGGGTTGGAATGGGCTTGTCATCCCCCAAGATCTTTGTAAGGAAGAAATAGGCCTTTTGGGAACTGCAGGGGGGTGAGTTCTCTCTTCATAAATGCCTTCTTGTGCCTCTTTTCTAGTGGGCTCCTGTAACCCAGCAGGGTTGGAGTCTGCAGATCCCTCGCTGGCCCCGGTGAGTATCCAACGAACCCACCAACCCCTGCAGGTCATTCCTGTGTGAACCCCGTTACTTGTTTTGGGGAAAATCCTTAAGTACAGCCTGAAAGCCGCCGTTATCCTCACCAGAGTAACACACGCCGCCTTCAGCCACCGCGCTGCCAGTTCTCACCCGCTCTTGTCCCTCCCCAGGGCTCCTGCGCGTGTCGGGCGTATGTTGAAGGCCCAGCTTGTGACAGATGCAAGCCCTTATACTGGAACCTGACTCCAGAGAACCCCTACGGCTGCACGAGTAAGGAAATGGCATTTGCATGGCCCCAGAAAGTCTCCTCTGTAGAGGGGCAAGACCCAAACCCAAGCCAGTGGGGACCATCACTGCTGGAGGGAAGTGACACCCTTCCTTCCTTCCTTTTTCGCCCTGAAGTGACATGTTCAGAGCTGGAATGGCTTGGGTGACACCCCTACTTGGAGAGGGGAAAGGTTGGAGCCCGGAGCTTTTTGTGGGGGGTGAAACACAGGGCTCCTTCGCTGAGTCGTGTCATTCTCAACCCTCCCTGCAGACTGCCCGCTTAACTTTTCATGACTGAATGTGCAGCAAAGACAAATGTCTTTGGAAGTTTGTCCTCACCAGTAACTGTCCAAAATAAAAACAGAGCCCTTGTGCCACGTGTCCCTCTACTTGACCATTTCTCAGTCCTCGTATCCCAGCTGGTGTCCTCTGGTGTGGTGGATAGTGTCTCCCCATCAGGCTTCTTCTCAGGGCTGATTGATTTTCTGGTGTTCTTGTTCCTCTCCTTCTCTCCAGGCTGTAAGTGTGATACCAAGGGCACCATCAGCGGAATCGCAGAGTGCCAGCAGGTGGGTTTGCTCCTCTCTGCCTCCAGGCACATCCGAGCGTGTCCTGCGCTGGGAGCATTTCAGCTCCATCTCTCCCAGCAGCTGCTGGAGGGGCCTGTCAGGATGCCGAGCTCTCAAAGGTTGCACCACAATCTGGGTTTGCTTGAGAACACAGGATTAAGACCTGTCATAAATTAGGCACCTACATATTTCTGGCCCGGGATGCCTGATTTTTGTTTGCCTGCATTGTTGGATAATTTAACTTCTCTGGCCCACCCACGCGCAGGAAGCAATGTGGAGCATGAAACTCAAAATGCTTCTCTGGCGTCTCGGACCCAAATAACTTGAGAAACGGCTTAGCCGTGATGAGCACCGGGAGGGAAAGAACTTCCATGTCTGCTCTCTCCTAGGGCGATGGGCAGTGTTTCTGCAAACCCAACATCTGCGGCCAGTTCTGCTCGACGTGCAAGGACGGCTACTTCAACATGGAGAACGCTAATTACTTTGGCTGCCAGGGTGAGCCCCCTTCGTGACGTGTGGGGTGAAGGAAGGGGGTGGCAAGCTGCTCTGTGTTTACCATGACTGTTGGCCTTGGAGAGAAGGAGCAGGAGATACCCCAGCTCTGGCTTTTGATCATAGCGTGGCCCGGAGTTGGGACATACAGAACATAACGCTTACATGAGTTCATTGGGTCTCGCTGTGGATCTGGAGACATGAGTTCGTGCTTTTGCCACTGTTGGGAAGAGGTCTGTTGGGTCGGGGCATGAAAGGCCAGGAGAGGTGCCCCCTTGGGTGCCAGAAACTGTTGTGGTTTAACCGTTGGCCATGTCCTCGCAGCTCTACCCCTTCCTCCTGTTGGGAGCAGGTGGGCATGGATGGGTGGGACTGGCCGGTCTCCATCATGCTCATGGAAAAGAGGGAAAGGAGGAGATCCAGCCGCTCTCAGCCAGCCCCACGTGGTCCTGGCAGGGCTGGGAAGAGGGATCGAGGCCGCTGCTGGCGGCAGGGCTGTGGCTGAGCCTTTGCAGACCTTGTTCCTCCTGCAGCCGTCTGGAAATAGCTCCGCGCTGAGGTGGGAGAGGAGCCGATCCAAGTGGGGCTGGGGCCAATGTGAAAACGGATACAATGGAATAAAAATAGTGTCCCCCAGCCTCCCCAGCTCCGCTTTGATTAGTGACCGGGAGCCTCGTTAGCGCAGCGGGAATGTAAACAGGCGCTTCCTGCCCGCAGGCTGCCGGTGCGACGTCGGCGGGTCACTGGGGCCGTCCTGCGAGGAGCGGAGCGGAGCTTGTCGCTGCCGGCAGAGCACACGTGGCCCCACCTGCACCCAGTAAGCTGCTAACGGGAGATGCACTTTGGGGTGCTCCCACGGGAGGGATGTCCTTGGCCACCACGAGGATGGGGACCTGGCCTCCTGGGCTGCTGCCAGAAGGTGTCCCCTTGCCTCTCCCTCTGGATAGCCCAGCAGGTAATGGTGCTTCCTCTCTTCCCCAGACCAGCGCAGGACCATTATTTCCCTGACCTTCACCACTTAAAGTTCGAACTGGAGGAAGGCACCACACCGGCCGGCCGGGCTGTGCGCTTTGGCTACAACCCCCTGGAGTTTGAGGGCTTCAGCTGGCGAGGATACGCACAGATGTCCTCCATCCAGGTACGCCTGGTGCCTCCAACCCAGCCCGGCTCCCCCTGGGGAGGATGTGGCCGGTGGAGGACTTGACGTGCTTTTGGCACACACCTCTTTCACTCCCAGTGCTTCTCAACCCCCCCAAGTCACACGGTGGCCAACGTAAACAGCACAGGGTATATATAGCCTGTTTGCACAGATACTTCCTGTAGGGCTGGGGACGGCGTAGACTGATGAGGGGAAAGATCCTAAATTGGGAATCCTCTGACATCCCAACCGGGTTAGACAAAGGTGGTGGCTTGGTGATTCTTTACAGGGATGTCTATCGACTGTCTCTGGGTTTTCTTGCGGCTCTTTCATCTGACTCTGCTCTTTCCTGCAATGCTCTGCGTAACCTTCCCTCCCTTGTCTGAAAATAAACTTAGCTCCTCCTTAGCTGCCGTGTTCAGCTTGGACCTCTTGTTACCGTTCTGCCTCTCTGCTCTTGCTGTTAGATGGTTTGCTGTAACGATGGTTTACACTAACCTGGAGTTGTCTAAGCCTTGTAAGTGAAGGTATTTCATTCTGTTGACCCTTTTTTTTTCCTCCATGGTGAATCCTTCTTATGCATGGTCCCTGCAGAAGTGTCGCCTCTGTGTGTGTGTGTTTGGGGACGGGCTGCAAGGGCAGTTTTGTCCCATATAAGATGTTCCTTATTCTGGTGTGCGTACCTTCGAGATTCTTCACTTTTGTCGTGCTTAGGTGAAATAACAGAAGGGCCTCATGTGTAAGTCATTTCCCGTTGAATTTGTATGTAGGAGCTCAGCAGCAAACTTCTGGAGGCTCCCTTGAGAAAACCCCAGCCTCAAAGCTTAAGAATGGAGCTCGTGCTCAAGCTCATGGCTTTTGTTTTGCATGCAGTGTTGGCATCTGAGATAGAAATAGACCTTGATAGAAGGGATGGCTTTCTGCTGGCAGGTCTCACCTGCAGTTTGCTCTCTGCAAGGTCCTTCCAGTTTGCTCTCCAGTGGGGCGCTGGTGTGTAACTGGAGCTGTCAGGAGCACAGAGCCCTCATTAGGACTCTCCCTGGGTGGATCCCAGCTTTGCCCTGTAGGAAGGAGGGTGTTGAAGCATGTGCTTAGGTCTCTTTGAAATGGGTTGGACTCAAGCATCTGCTTAACCAAGGTCTTCTTGAAGGTGGTCCAGGTGGGCAGAGGTCCAAAGCACCAATTAATGGCACGTGCTCCCTCAGTCATTAGAATTGCGGGCTCCTGAGGACAAGGCACCAGTTTAGACTCAGTTTACAGCCCCTGAGGGCGCCTGGGCAGAGCCCTGTGGATGCAAAGGCACGTGCTTCAGCGCTTGGTACTTTGGTTACAGCACAAACCCCCAAAACAACGTGCCGATAACAAAAGCAAGAACTTCTTAAAACCTTTCCTCTGGCGTGGGTTTGCCTCAGGGATAGCCAAGCCACCCTGCTGGGCCCCAGAGCATCTTCCAGATGCGGGCAGAGCTTTTCCATCTCCTTCCCACAGGCAGGTTAGCCCCAAAAGGGACCCGTGCCGTGACCGTGCAGTAGGGCCAGTGTTGTAGGGCCGGTGCTTGTGTCCTCCTTGCGCTGTGGCATGTGGCTTTGGGAGCAGTGAGCCGAGCGGCTGCGCTTGGGCTGGTAGCTGTCAGCGGTGGAGGTAATTGAAGGTGTGCTCTGCTTCTCTCCCCTTTCTCTCTCCCACCAGCCCAAGGTAGTGGTGACTCTCAATGTGACCTCCCCCGACCTCTTCCGCCTCGTCTTCCGCTACGTCAGCCGGGGGCCCGCCAGTGTGGAAGGGAGGGTCTCGGTCGTTGAGGAAGGAAAGTTTAATGTTTGTGGCAACTGTAAGTGCGTTTTTCACTTTTAGACTTAACTCAGAGCATCCCACGCTGCGACATGGCTCCTCTGCCCCTTCTCCTCCCCCAGGTGTGCCAGTCCCAGGTGTCCCCGTCTCAGGTGGCTGGCCAGAGCTGTGCCAGGGGGTGTCGAGGGAGGGGGAAGAGGCAGGCAGGCAGGCAGGCAGGCAGGTAGGCAGGCAGGTGGGTGAGCCACCAGGAGCTGCCCCCCCCCAGTGACGTGCCCCATGTGCTTTTTTGCTTTTTGCAGAATAAAATCAGAGTCACTGTAGACGTGAAGGAGGCAGAGCTCTATCTGTTCCATGTCATCCTGAGGTATATTAATTCAGGAGGGGCCACTGTGTATGGCAAAATTACAGCTTATCAGCCACGAAGGAGAGGTAAGGACCCCAGACCGCTCTGCTCCCCTGCGCCATCGCCACCTCCTCCCCATCCCAGGCAGCCTTCTGCATCATCCCTTCCAGAATACGCTTCCATATGGCTTTGTCCCATTAGTCCTGCCCTTCCAGTTGAAAGGTTTGAGTTTGCAGCCCCTCTTATTTAACAAAGCAGCAGCAAGCTGGCCCCTGGCCCTGGGTTTGGAAGTGGCATGGAATTGCACACATTATACAGGCATTGTGCTCTGGTGCAACAACGTCTTACCAAGCCGTGAGCTGCTGGAGAAGAAGAGCCACCAAGAGATGACTGAACAAGCCTAGAGACCTAGACAACAAATATTGTGGGAATCAATACCAGCAAGGCTTCATGGGGACAGATACGAGGCCATGAAAGCCTCACACTCTAGGGGGTGGCTGATTGATTCTGATGCTACTGCCACATCGTCCTGATGAGGCTCTTCTTCCAAACCATACGTGCACAGCACAAGGCTGTCGACACCGACTGCCTAATTTAGCAGTGCATGAAGTTCTCTGTCTTGAATTGATATGGAAAGTGTTTTACCTTGGATGAGATATGCAAGGTCAGAAATGCCAAGGTATTATTTTTCTACTTATTTTTGAGCAGAAAAATAGCTGGTTATTTTTAAGGCCAGTCGTGTTACGCAGCAGAAAGACAAGCATGAGCCATGCTCATGCTTTAGGATCCCACCAAAGCTCAGATTGCTCTTAATCTGCCCTGTCCAGCAGCAGAACTCTCTCGCCTTAGAATGAGCTTCCCTCCTTGCTCAGAAGCAATGTGATTTTTTCTCGTGCTGAAGGCAAGCTGCCAGACTGACGCACCAGCAATGGGATTTGGGAGGGCAGCTTCCTTGGTAAGCTCCAGAAATGCTGAGCCACCTTCTGCCCAGATGACGTGGGCTTCATGTGGGAAAGGACAAACAGCCTGGAAAGAAGATAAGTTGGAAGATGTGGCTTGCAAAAAAGGAAGCCTTTTCCA
Organism: Pedionomus torquatus; assembly: GCA_013398155.1. Taxonomy (NCBI): domain Eukaryota; kingdom Metazoa; phylum Chordata; class Aves; order Charadriiformes; family Pedionomidae; genus Pedionomus; species Pedionomus torquatus. Next base: position 108,698 of record VZRU01015089.1, read on the forward strand.
AGTATATGATTTACAGACCATTTTCTCCCATCCCACCTCCAGAAGCTGTCTCTGTGTGTCATCTCAAAGGGATGGGAAACCTCAGTTTGTCAAGAAACCTTCCCCATGGCCTGCTCAGGGAAAGCTCTTCATTCCTTGCACCCGCACCTCTGCTTCCCATCTGAGAAAGCCAGGGCTGGCCCCAGCTGATGCCAGGGTGTCACAGAGCATGTCCCACACGTGGGAGGGGCTGACCCATCCTGGCATTAGCCCGAGCCTTTTGCTTTAGCTTCTGGCCCTCTGCATTACGCCTCGATGTCCATGTTCCACACAAGGACAGTCAGCTGTTGTGTTCCCCACTTTCTTCATCTCGTCCGCTCGCCGTGCAGCCATACCTGGTGAATCCCTCCCGCCTGTGCTCTTCAAAGCACTCGGGAAACAGGCAGACAGTCTGCTTCTGGGTGCTGTCTTGTTACTGCATCCAAAGTTAATGAATTCAAATGCGATGAGACTGTGTCGGCTGAGCCACGGAGCTGTGCAACAGCAGCAGGATCAGGCCTTTAACCCGTTCTGTCCTGTTAATTAAAATTAATGTCTAAACCTCAAGTGCAGAGTTTGTGGCAAGAAAGACAGGAGCGCAGCTTAGGGGTCTGAGAGTTTGCCAGGATACAGGTATCTCACCTGTGGAGCTGGGGCCACAATATCCCTAAGGAAGAATATATCCGGGCAATTCTTTTTGTCTGTCTCAGAACAGATTTTTCACAGACAAGTTCCTTCTGTAGCTGGCAAAACACTCTTTGGCAGGCAATACTCCGTGCTTTGCAGTCCGGGGATGCAGGGCACACTGAGAGCTGTGGATTAGCATTAAGGATTGCAGTGCTGTATTATTTTTTTTCTCTCCCATGAAGCGACTGAGCAGATTCCGAGCGGATGTCTCTCTTATGGAGAGGGTGGGCTTGTGGTGCATCTGCCAAGCCAGTGCCGGGAGAGCAGGAGCCCGGGACTCCCTGCTGTGCTGCAGAGCTGCTTCCCTCAGCATAGCCTCCTGTTTGCAGCCCCAGGTTTTCCATCCCAGTCCCTTCACAGCCTCTTATCCCTCCCGCTCCAGGTACAGAGCAGACCAAGCAGATTGTCTTTGCTCCCAGCACGGAGCCAGCCTTTGTCACCGTCCCCCAGAACAGCTTTGGGGAGCCCTTCGTACTCAACCCCAGCACTTGGTCTCTGGTTGTCGAAGCAGAGGGTGTGCTGCTGGTAAGGACCAGCCCCCCATGCTCCATCCGCCACGGGGGGCTTCAGCAGCCCTCTGAGGGTAAATGTCCCAAATGTAACCATCTCTCCCATCTCTCCTCCTAGGACTATCTAGTTTTGCTGCCCAGCTCATACTATGAAGCTCCAATACTACAGCTGAAGGTGACGGAGCCATGTACCTACCAGCCAGCCCCCGAACAAGCCACCCAGAAGTAAGGATCTTCCACATCTTTGTGCTGTGAGGGTCCTCCTCAGCTCCTCTTGTCCTGGGGTTAAGAAATACATACAGTCCACCCTCTGTGAGGGTCTGGATGCAGTGAAACTAGTTAATGGAGCACTTTGCCATGGTTGATAAAGCCTGCTGAACCTGCGCCAAGACATAGATCTCCTCATCCGTGGCATGGACAGTCTGTGTTCTCATGGACCCTGGTGGGGCAGCTCACCCAGTAAGACCATAGCCCTCTCCTCTTCTAGGCTGGGTTCCCAGTGCTGGGTTGTGCGTCAGTCAACAGCCCTGGAAAAAGCCTACAATGGGTTAAGTCTTGTTGGGCTTTTTAAACTGGATGAGCGGTCTGGTAGTGCTTAAAGCATCCCAGTGCCTGATTGCTCTGCCAGGAGCCCTCTGTTGGTGTTGGCCAGGAGGCTGGCAGGGCTCTGGACACCCATTGTCCTCTCTGCTGTAGCAGTGGTCCCCAGGATGAGGCACGCTGCGAGGGGAGAAGCTTCATGTTGTTACTGCTCTCTCTGGTCCTGTAGTACACAGTCTCTTGCTCTTCACACTCCTTTGAAGAGTGGAACCTTCACATTGGACCAAAGCCTTTTGCAAATTGGGCTGGGATCAAGCTGGATCAGGGGTGGTCTTGACTTTGAGAATCATGCTGTAACAGCCATCCTTTGCAATTATTTATTTATCTTAATGCTTTTAGCTGCCTCCTGTATAAGTACCTGTCTGTGGACGGCTTCCCTGCCGCGTCAGGGGTGGACGCGGTGTGCCGGCTGGACAACCGGTTGCCCAGAGTGTGTCCCACCGAGAAGCTCACCCCATCCCACCCTCGGATGGCCACGTGCAGTGGCAGTGACGTGAGTGGCACCTCTGCTTCATCCCTTGCGTGGCCACTGTCACACTCACCCCTCTCTTCCCACCACCACCCGGGCAGGTTACCAAAAGGGCTTTTCTCCCCCCTACACCCCACCGTTGCCCCCACAGTCTCACATGCAAAGGGTTTGCAAGGGCACACGGTGGTACATGGTAAGAGTTGGCCCGTTGGCCCCTCAGCTGCAGGGGGTTTGTGGCATGGGCATCCTGCAAACGCTCACTGTGGGGAGTCAGACAGGAGCCCCCAGCTCAGTCATCTGTCTCTCTTGTCTTCCAGGTGGAAGTCCAGCTGTCCCTGCCCGTTCCCCAGCCCGGGAAATACGTGCTGGTGGTGGAGTACGCCAACACCAACGCTTTGCAGACAGTGGGTGTTGCTGTGAGCTCACCACACTTAGCCATGCAGCAGGGCACCTTCATCTTCTACCCCTGTGTCTACAGGTATGGTTATCTCCGAGATGGAGAAGGGGTTAGGCCCTCCTCTAACATAGCAAGGACAGAGCCCTTCCCAGTTGAGCTTTTTCTGCTTTATCCCATGAACCAAGCAGTGCCTCAGCTTTGTACACCTGAGCTCTGTGTGTGTCCAAACTCTAACTGGACGGGGACTGTAGTGATGAGCATGTCCCTGGGAAATGCGTGTCTGGGCTAACGTAGTGCTCTTGCCTCTGCCAGGAGATAATCTGTCGCTCCCATTTCTAGCAGGGCAGGTGGGTAGATGCTGTGATTTAGGGAAGGGCCTTCGGGCAGGTTTATTGAAGCTGTTGATGCAGGTCAAACCCCGTCCCTTGTTGCAGAATTGTCCAACTTTGGACTCCAACCTTTACAATGGGAAACAAACGTCTGGGATGTCCTTGGGAAATTTCACTCATGACTTGCCAGAAAAGGCATCAAAAGATTTACAGGGACTTTGTATAAAGACCTTCAGGACATACAGTTGGCACGACAAGAAGTGGGTCGTGACCCTGCGCAAGGCTGGCTTCAAAATCTGTGTTTCTCTTACAGTTTCCTTTGTCGTGGGATTGCTGTGGATTCCCAGAGCCGTGTGGCAACTTTTGAACTTAGCTCTGAGGCCACCGTTCAGTTCACCTCTGATCTGGCTGACTTCTTCTTGGTAAGGCTCCCTTTTGGCAGGCTGCAAGGAGGAGAGGCAGGAGTGATACCCAGCCTGTAGAAGGGTTTCTAGACCTGTTTGGCCTGGATACTAGATCTCAGTCTATGTCATGAGTAGCCTGAGGTGGAGAATGTGGTCAGCAGTGTCCTGAAGTAGATGGTGGGACTAGGATTTGGGAGAAGCTGGGGAGAAGAATCTGCTCTTTGCAGAGGGAGCTCTGCAGAGGTTCAGCAGTGCCTCGTCCTATTTTACCTTGAAGGCATTCGCAGTTGCTTAGCCAAGAGTAGATGAATCCCATGTAGGAGTCCTAAATGCTTTAGGGCTTGTGCCAAGGAAGAAGGGGCAGTAAACCTGCGTGTCCACCAGAGGTGTGACCTGCCACACGTTAGCGTGGAGGTGCTTAGTGTGGCCAGCCTGATGGAGGGCACAAAAAATGCCGTGGGCTCCCCAGGGCAGAGGCTGTCACGTAACTGGGGGTCTCTCTCTTTCACGTGGGGCAGCACAAAGTGTACCTCGTACCCGCTGCGCAGTTCACCATGGAGTTCATCCAGCCAAAGGTGCATTGCATCAGTGTCCATGGCACGTTCTCATCCAACAGGTAAGAGTCTCTTGGGCTCCGTGGGGTTTTAGCATGAACACAGCTGTTTCCAAAAGCAGTTGCTTCTCTCGCTTCCCTCAAGTTTGGAGCCTTTTCGGTTCCTGACACAGTAGAAAGGAATCTGTGGCTGCAGCGAAGCGCTTTGCCCGTGTCCACCAAACAGGCAGTGGTGGAGTGAGGTCTGGAAGTCAGGCTGCAGATCCTGTGAACACCACATGGCCTCCTGTGGCAGACACTCAGGTGTTGTCCCAAGGAGGCTTTCCTGTGTGTGCTTGCATATGGCAAGAGACCCTTGCTGTATCCACATTTTTTGTACCACTTTGAATAAATATTTGCACGGGAATTAACCTGTGGAAGGTTCCTGTTCTTCCTGCTGAGCCCGTGTCCCAGAGCCCCAGGGGTCCTGGTAGAAAGAGCTCCCTCAGTGGGCACATTTCATGGTCTGCTGGGTGTTACAGGACTCCCGTAGCCTCTCCCTTTCCTTGTCCCAGGTCTTTAAATCCCATTTTCTCCTTGTTTTGCAGCAGCTCCTGTGTACCCTCAAGGTTCCTGAAGCTTTCTCAGTCGATTGTTTTGGAGGGGGGCCAGGCTCTGCCCATCGCCCCTGACGTCCCCCTGGCTCAGGCTGTTCATGTGGCTCCAACTGGGGTCCCGGTGGAACCTGCCCCTCGGCCTCCCACAGCGATGGACCCCACTGCAGAGCTCATCCTCCTGCAGCCGCCGCAGGTAGTGCCATGGTTTGCTGGTGCTGTGCCACTGGGCACCTGGGGCACGGAGAAACTTTCTTTCTCTCTCAAGTAGCTTTATCAATTAGCGGTTTTGCAATTGGCATTTTCAGAATTTAATCTGGATTTTAAACTTGACCCTGAACCTGTGATTCCCCTGGGCTCTCCTGCCTTAGCTCCATCCAACCCTGCTTGGTTCTCTGGGCTCCCAGGAAAAGCTTTGCAGGTGGCACCGTTAGAGGGAGGAGTGTGGAGACATGGGGGCACTGATTCACCAAAAGTCTCAAGACCTGACAGTTTTGCAAAAAAAGCACAATTTGTACAATAATGAAAAAAACAAATACTTCTGAGAAGGACTTGGGAGTGCTCCTGGATGAGAAGCTCAACATGAGCCGGCAGTGTGCGCTGGCAGCCCAGAAAGCCAACCCCATCCTGGGCTGCAGCAAAAGCAGCGTGACCAGCAGGGACAGGGAGGGGATTCTGCCCCTCTGCTCTGCGCTCCTGAGACCCCTCCTGGAGTCCTGTGTCCAGCTCTGGAGTCCTCAACACAGAAAGGACATGGACCTGGTGGAACAGATCCAGCGGAGGGCCACAAAGATGCTCCGAGGGCTGGAGCACCTCTGCTGTGAGGACAGGCTGAGGGAGCTGGGGCTGTTCAGCCTGGAGAAGAGAAGGCTCCGGGGAGACCTTGGAGCAGCCTTCCAGGATCTGAAGGGAGCTCCAGGAGAGCTGGAGAGGGACTCTTGGTCAGGGAGGGGAGGGACAGGACAAGGGGTAATGGTTTTAAACTGGAAGAGGGGAGATTTAGATTGGATATTAGGAAAAAATTCTTTCCTGTGAGGGTGGTGAGGCACTGGAACAGGCTGCCCAGAGAAGCTGTGGCTGCCCCATCCCTGGAGGGGTTCAAGGCCAGGCTGGATGGGGCTTGGAGCAACCTGGTGTGGTGGGAGGTGTCCCTGCCCAGGGCAGGGGGGTTGGAACTGGATGATCTTGAAGGTCCCTTCCAACCCTAATGATTCTATGATTCTATGAAATACCCCACTTGTGAGTGAGTACGGGTGTAAGAGACATTTTTTTGGTGTCTTTGCTCTCCCGTTTGGGGCCAGGCTGCTGTTGTGTTCAACAGTCGGATCCAGACCCTGGGGCGCTACGCTTTCATCCTGCACTACTACCAGCCCGACCATCCTGCCTTCCCCGTGGAGGTGTTGATCAACGGTGGGCGCATCTGGCAAGGTGAGATGAGCAGGGACCTGGGGAAGGCTGCTCCTAGGCAGAAGCCTTGGAGTGGGTGCCAGAGAATAACTGTGGGCTCACTGAGGAGTGCAAAAATGAAGCAAGACTGACTAACCTGTTGCAAATGTGGGAACCAATAGGTTTGTTGTCTTTTCAGGTCAGACCACTGCCACTTTCTGCCCACATGGCTACGGGTGCCGGAGCCTGGTAGTTTCCGAGGACCAGATTGTCCTGGACGTTACTGATAATGACCTGACCGTGGCTGTCCGAGTGCCAGAGGGCAAGCGGCTGTGGCTGGTGAGTCTCTCCCTCTGGGGAATGCTGGACCAGGCTCCAGCGGGTCTGGAGTTTGTGCTTGAGGATTTCTGTCCCCGTGTGACCACAGGAATGTTTCCCACCATCACTCGGTTTCTGAACTACCCTAGAAAGTTGCAGTCTCCAGCCTTGGAGGTGTAGAATTGAGGGCAGAATTTGTCTCTGCATTGGACAGTTGTCCTTCACTGTGTGGTTTTGATACCAAAACAAGGCAGAAATTGAAGTTTTTGCTTTATATATGTCATTTGTGATAACCCAGAGCGAGCCTTATCCCTGACCCAGCAATAGCGTTGTCCAGGCAGGTGTCATCATGGGAGCAGGTATTCTTGGGAAACAAGACTATGAGGCTGACCAAAATTTGTATAAATTGCTGAAAGACACAGTTGGAACCTGGGTGCCTTCATGTCTGGAAGTTTAAGATGAGGGTGACTGCCTGTCCCTCTGCTGAAGCACAGCCAGCGCTGCCCTCTTGGGGTATTCTGCCTTTCTTTACTCAAGTGAATTTGGGCTACTTCTCACATGGAACATTAGATTAGAAGGAACCTGGTGGACAGACCCCAGTAGAGATGTGGCCTCTGGTATTTCCACTACTTGGGGACCTACATACGTGTCTTATGCTCTGTCCCAGCAAGGGACGAGCTGATGAGAAGTTAAGGGTGCGTTTTGGAGTGCATCTGTCCAGCTCAGCCAAGGAGCCCGGCTCACCCATCTCGTCCTTGCTTTGCAGGATTACATCCTTGTGGTCCCCGAAGACAGCTACAGCTCTCAGTACCTGCAGGAGGAACCCCTGGACAAATCCTATGATTTCATCAGCAGCTGTGGTGCCAACAGCTTCTACATCAAGTGAGACCCTTGGCTTTGGGCGGCTGCTCCGCTGTCCCCAGGCTGCACAACCCTCGGGGAGCAAAAACCTGTTCCCTTCATGCGTGGCAGGGGAGGGATCTGGTTAAGGCTTTCCCGGTCCAATGACCAAAACTTGTGGGTATTTGGGGGATCTCACGGAGCTCCCACTAAGTCTGTAGCGGTTGCTGCGGGATTTTGGGGTGGTGGGGAGGTTATGGGGGTGTGCAGCATGGTGACTCCTCCTGCCTTCCCCTGCAGCCCCAGCACATCGTCGAGGTTCTGCCGCGACTCTGCCATCTCACTCTCCCTCTTCTACAACAACGGGGCACAGCCCTGCCGGTGCCACGAGGCAGGGGCGCGGGGCAGCCAGTGCGAGCCCTTCGGCGGCCAGTGTCCCTGCAAGTCCAATGTCATCGGGCGAGAGTGCTCCCGCTGTGCCACCGGCTACTGGGGCTTCCCCAACTGTAGGCGTGAGTTGTCCCGTCTCCCACTCTGCTTTCCCAGCAGGGAGTTTTACCTCTTACAGGGCTGAGGCTGATTTGGGAAACAACAGCGTTTTCCAGCCTTGTAATGGCTCTGTTTGAGTGAAGAGAGCCCAGTTGAGCTCTGCGTCCATTGCTTGGTGCTCTCCTTGGGCTGCCTGGGTCTTGCTCTCCCCCAGCACACAGCCTCTTTTCTTGTCCCTTCCAGCCTGCGACTGTGGAACACGTCTCTGTGACGAAGTGACAGGACAGTGCATCTGCCCTCCGCACACCCTGAAGCCGGAGTGCGTTGTCTGCGAGCCCCAGACCTTCGGCTGCCACCCCCTCATCGGCTGTGAGGATTGCAACTGCTCTCGGCCCGGCGTGCAGGAGCTGATGGAGCCAGGCTGCGACGTGGACAGTGGGCAGTGCAGGTGAGGGGACCCCGTCCTAGCACCCCACACCTCTGGCAGCATCCCTGGTCCCTGCCAGAGGGATGGGACACGTCAGCCAGCTTCAAACAGAGAAGCCTAAAGAGACAAGACACAAGCACAGTGAGATTGTCTTTGGAGCAGACTGCAAGAGCCACCCGTTTGCTAAAGTCTTCCTACCATTACAAATAAAGATGAGGAGAGCAAAAACCAAGCAGTATTTCTTGAGAGATGTTCAGGAGCCAAGTCTCCGGTGACTTTCATTTGTAGAAGTCACAGTGAAATTCTTGTACTTTAGAGAAAAGTGTAGAAAAATAGAGGATAACAGAAATAACATTGACTATGGAATATATAAATTACCAGTCTTAAATTTTGCAATGTCTACTGCCATAGTTTTGATTCCATTTCCATGTATAAATGCTGAGTTTTATTCTTGACTTCAAAATGAAAGTACGAATTAATGAAGAATTTTGCTTCTGTTAGCATATCTGTGAGGGGGCTGAGACCTGCATTTTTTTTACCTAATTTGGAGATATCTGAACATAGAGTATTATTATGTATTATTAGTGTATTTATTAGTGACTGTATTAGAAGTGACAATTTCCATATTTTGCTGTTTTGTTTCATTTTTTAATGTGATAGAGGTAGATGAAAATGAGAAATGAATTCACACCATCTTGAGATTTTAGATAGTTGTGAAGCAGATTAACAAACAAACTTTTCACCATTACCCATTAAGCCATTAAACACCACCCATTTAATTTCTGAAATCAAAAGTTGAAGAGAAGGGTCCCATCTGAATGTGGCCATGTAGTACTTCAGGAACTGTGAAATCCAAGTTCTGGTCGATACCTTCTACCTTTTTTTTTCAAATGTTAAAAAAAAAATATATTAAATGATTAGTTATTCTGTAGGGTTCCCCAGGATGGGGAAATCCTCATCATCGGTGTGTCAGTGCCAGCGTGGGTGGCAAGCCCGGCTGCTCCTGGCACAGCGGCGCGGGGCAGAGGTTCCTAACGCTCTTTCACCTTCCATCCAGGTGCAAACCCAACATCATCGGGCGACAGTGTGACCTCTGTGCCCCTGGCTACTACCACTACCCCAACTGCCGGCGGTGTGACTGCCACCAGGCTGGCACTGAAGCGAGCGTGTGCGACCCGGTCACAGGGCAGTGTCACTGCAAGGTCGGTCCTTCGATGCCTTCACACGGTGCTTTTCTCTTTGGCTGGACTCTCCTCCTCAGGCTGGAGGTGTCTGTGCGCTGGGAGGGAGCAGGGCTGGAGAAGGAGTGTCTGTGGACCTCAGCTGCCTGCTCCAGCCCCTCTGCAGGGCTCACGAGGGCTTTCTCCAGGCAAATTTAATGTTTGATGGGTACTGTGCAAGCAAACCTCTTCAGCGACTGCTGCTTAATTGTCTTTCAGCATCGCATCATGGTGCTTTGAGCGCTCGTACATCCATCTCTGTCCTCCACTGAGGCCTCGTCAGAAGGTGCTGTCGCTGTTGAACTTCGTTTCTCTTCTAGGAAAATGTGGAGGGCCCAAGGTGTGACCAGTGCCGCCTGGGGACGTTTTCTTTGGATGCCAGCAACCCCAAGGGCTGCACCAAATGTTTCTGCTTCGGTGCCACCGATCGCTGCCGCAGTGCTGAGAAGCATCGAGCTGAGGTGAGAGGGGATGGGGGCCACCAGGTCCCATCCGCCTGGCTCCCTGCTGCGCTCGGGTCTCTGCCCTGGGTTAATCCTACCCCTCTGCAAGATGCACTCTGAGGAGGCTTATCTGTGCCTCCTGTCTCCCACTTTTGGCCCCTTTCCCTGGTTTCTGGTATCTCAGGGTGGAAAGTCATGGCACGGGGGGGACTGTGCTGGGTGGGAGACACGGGTGGAACTCAGCTTTCCAGTGGCTTCATCAAGGATGCACGCGAGGTTGTGAACCCATTATTCTTTCTGGTGCTCTGGGCCTTGCTCTTCTGGAGCATCAGCACCCAAATACTTGCTGTAGCTCCACTAGAAGATCTGTATTTGTTCTTTCTCCGCAGTTTGTCGACATGAGTGGGTGGCTCTTGTTGAGCAGTGACCGCCAGGAAGTGCTGACGACTCTCAACCTGCGGGAGCAGCTTGTCCGTGCTGATCTCAAGAACCTGGCAGATGCCTACCAAGAGCTCTATTGGGTTGCACCCAGCTCCTACCTCGGGGACCAGGTAAAAAGCACAGTGGCAGCTGGACCAGTAGTGATGGACATCCCTGGTGCCACCAACGCATGTGAGAGCTCTCACTCATCTCAACGGTGTGGACTCACAGCAACAAACACAATTTGTCCCTCCCTTAGGTCTCCTCCTATGGTGGACACTTGCGCTATGAGCTTCACTCGGACCCACGGAGGGGTGACGTCTTCATTCCCATGGAATCCCGCCCGGACGTGATCCTGAAGGTGCAGGAGAAATTCCCTGGAGCCCCCTGCTAATGCACGAGCAGGGTGAGGTGGTGACTGACCCCTTCCTTGCTTTTCCCAGGGAAACCAGATGAGCATCATGTTTCTGGAAGGCACCTACCCATCCCCAGGGGAGATCCATGAGGGCCAGCTGCAGCTGGTGGAGGTAAGTTTGAATATTTAAGTGTGTACTAAGGGCTCAGATGGTTCTTAAAGGACAACAGTAGCATGTGGACAGGGGGAGCAGTTGCTCTGAGCTCAGTATTTTAAGTGTCACCTGTTGCAGCAGAACTGGCTGTGAAGAACCAGGGCTGTTAGACCTGTACTAAGCAGCGGGGAAGTGAAGGCTGGGCTTGGATGTTCAGGTGCTTGTGCTTCCTGCCAGTAATGTCAGGTCTTCTCCCACTAGAGTAACTTCAGGCACACGGAGACACACAACCCTGTGTCTAGAGAGGAGCTCATGATGGTGCTGGCAAACCTGGAACAACTGCAGATCCGAGCGCTCTTCTCCCAGCTCTCCTCATCCGTGTCCCTGCGCCGTGTGGTCTTGGAGATGGCGACAGACACCGCTACAGGCATCCGCGCCAGCAACGTGGAGCTGTGCTTTTGCCCAGCTAACTACCAGGGGGACTCCTGCCAGGTAGGGGTGAAAAGGAACGTGGTGCTTCACGCAGCGCAGGGTCAGACAGCCGCCGTGTGGGGCCTCAGCCACCCCCCGTGCCTGGTGCGGGTGCATCTGTGGGGTTTGGGTGTCCATACAAAGCAGGGGTGCCAAAGTACCAGCTTCCAAACCGACCCCTGAGGGCTTGAGGTGAAATTAAAGCTTGGGTTGTGCTTTGAAGGGACGTCTCCCAGGCTCCCCCACACCAGTTCCCCTCCCACCCAGGGTGGTGGATTAGCTGCATCTGCCCGCTTGGAAGAGGCACGGGGGGGGAAACCATTCAGGTGGTGCAGAGCAAAATGAAGTGTGTGCAGTACCGTGGAGGAGCAGGGCCTTTTGTCCGGCCAGTTATCTCCTATTGATGAGGAGCAGGAAGAATCTGCACTGAAAAGTCTTTGTTGTTGCTTTTAATCTCTTCTCCATCAGTACAACCCTGTGGGAATTGTGTTATGAAAATTAAATTAGTCTCTCTGCCTGAATATATCAGGCTGTTTTTTATGTCTTTTTTTTTTTTTTTT
>VZRU01015089.1:123641-134148 GCA_013398155.1 Pedionomus torquatus
CCCCCCCAATGCGTGGAGGAGCAGAGATGCAATTGCAGGGCTGGAATAAAGGCTCTCCCCCCCCTCTCTCGGGTGGCAACGGCACAAAATGATGCCACGGGCATTTCCCTCTTGTTAAACTCGGCAGGGTGCGAGTGCAGGGGGGGCTCCTGTGACCCGCGCACCGGGGAGTGCACGTGCTCCAAGGGGCTGACGGGGAAGCAGTGCGACGTCTGCGCACACGAGTACGAGATCCCCGTGGCGAACGGCCCCGACAGCGTGAGGTGTGAAGGTGGGTGTCCTGCGGTCCTGGGGGGGAAAGGGGTGAAGGAAGCCCCGGGAAGGGGCCTGCACTGATGGTTCCGTTCCCCCGGCAGTGTGTGACAGCTGTGTCCTGCTGCTGCTGGAGGATCTTCAGAGCATCGAGAGGTCCTTCCCCTCCATTCACACTCAGTTGGTCAACCTCAACGCCAGCTCCATCGCCTGGGCTCGTCTCCACAGCCTCAACAGCACTATGGTGGCTGTCGCTGTACGTGGAGGGCTTAACATCACTTTCTGCCCACGTTTCCTGGCCCATTGGCCTGATTTCATCTCTTCTTTTTTTTCATCATTTCATCTGTTGTTTTTTTTTTTCCCCAGAACGAGCTCCGTGAGTCCCTGAGAGCCAGGAACAAGGTCAGGCAAAGGACTGACGAGCTGGAGGATGAGAGCATGGACCTCACACAGGATCTGAACGCGCTGCAGCACAAAGTAGGATATTTCTTCGTCTTTCTTTTCCAGAGCAAAAGTCCTTTCTTTTACCTAAAATGTGTGTTTTGGAGGCTGTTAAGGAGCCTGATCCAGGCAGGACAGATCTCCTGCCCAGCCAGCGCTAGGCTTGGATGTTGGGGTCTTGTACTTAGATGCCCAACGAGATTACCTGCATTCCTCCCTTGCAGGGCTGTTAAACATCTTGTAATATTTATGGTTGTTTCTTGATTTATTACTTGCTTTTGAGGCAGCTCCAACTTTAGCCAGTAAAAATAAATTCAATCCAATGTCGTTTATAGAAGGAGCACATGGGGAAGGAACATAAACATCTAGGTTGGTCCTGGATGCATCCGTGCTGTGGTGGGGAGAGCCTGGACCCCATCAGCAAATGAGTCAACCTTTTTTTGTTGTAACAGTCCTCGGGGGCCTCAGTACAGCAGTGCCTTCCGCAAGATGCAGTCTTAGTATAGTCTGAAAACCACCAGTTGTGTCTTCAGAGAACTTATAAACTGAGCAAGATTGGATTGGATTTATAAAATGTGGGCTCCTATGCCAAGGGAGAGGGCAAACTCTCTACTCGATGTGTGTCCCTGGGCAGCTGCATGGACAAACTGCCTCTGTGTACGCAGATGTCTGCACACATCTGTGCTCTGAACAGCCACACCACAGCCCTCCGTCTCTTCTTGTGCCCTGGTCAGGTCCCAGGTGGGCCTGGCTCCAGGCTCTGGGGCTTTTGCTGTGTTAGGACAGCACTGTCCTGCACTCCTCTGTGGTTTCAGGACTGTTGATCCAGAGCCTGTTGCTTTGGAGCTGCATTTATTGCTTGTGCTTCTCCAAAGGTGCTCAATAAAACCATCATGACATGAACGCAGGGTGGGCTGCTGGAGGAGATGTAGTTCAAGAACTTCAAAAGCTGCACATTCCCAAGCCTTGTAATCCTTTTGGGAGCACCTTTCCCAGTGAAGAATCGTGTAAAACAATCTCAAACTTCAGCTAAACCAGTGGTTTTTGTTGTAGATGACAATGACTCACAGAGAAGCGAACCAGATCGAGCAGCACACGAGAGAGACTCACCAGAGGGGGGAGCAGCTCCTCCTAAATATCCAAAACATTCGGAACAGCATTGCAGGTGGGTGAAGAAGGATCTCTGTGGGGTTTTTCCTGCTGGGAATATCATGCTCTTGCTTTCAAACAACGTTAGGTACTGCATCACTTAGAAAGAGCCATGGAAAAAACAAAGGAAAATAAAAATGAAATGGAGATCCCTGCAGAATTCTGATTTTTATTCTGACCGGGCTTATTGTGAGCCCCAGCTGTTTGGCTCAACACAATCTTTGGAAAAAAACACACATTAGAATTGCACAAATGTTATTAAAATGCATAAACCTGGGGGGGGGGGATCTGCACTACAGCTTCAGGAGAGATCTAGCAAAGCAGGGAGCGACTGCATCTAGGAGAGGAGGTAAAGCCACAAACCAGCGCTTGGGCTGAAGCACATCTTACTGTGGCATCCAAGGAGGGGGAAAGAGTGGGGCAATACCGCTGGGTGATGTTGAGCAATTTGGGTGCCCTGGGTCCTGCAGGAAAGCTGGCTGCAGTTTGCTGGGGGGGACGTGAGAGAGGAAAGGTCTGGGGAGGTGGCTTGTGAAGGACCTGGGTTGGTCCATGCCAACGGAGGATGGGGATTTCTCTGCAGACTTGGTGCGGCAGATGGCCAGGCTCGGGGCAGCGAACGCCAGCACCACCTCCACCGAGGAGTTCAGGCAGAAGATGGCCGAGGTGGAAAGAATGCTGCGGGAGATGAAGGAGCGCAGTCTGGGCAGCCAGGAGGAGCTGGCAAGGCGAGAACACGAGGAGGCTCAGAAGTGTGAGTCCAGTGGCGCAGATCCTGCTGGGTCTGTCCATTCCTGATAGCCTGGCTTGGAGCCCACGGGTGTTTGGAGAGTGCTGTTAATAAACAGGCACCCCCAACAAGTTTCACAGTAGCTTTAGGGTAATTTATTCACAATGGGAGTAATCAAGCACTGGAATAGTCCTCAGGTGGGGTTTCTCCATCAGCTGGAGCCTTTCAGGCATGGTTTGGTGTCTTTCTGGAAGAAATCCCATCCTTCTCACCAGCACTAGGGGTTTGGAGATGTTTTAGATGAGATCTTGTGCTACCCAGGCTGAAAGAGGGAGGAATGATGGAAGGTGGTACCTCCTGGCCTTGATTCCTTCTGAGTGAGACCAGAAGAAGGCTTTTCCACAGCCAAGCACACAAGGAGCCCTTTTAACACAGGGGGATGAACACTTTTCTTGTCTTTGGTCCTCAGTGCTGCACCGGGTGAAGAGCGAGCTGCACGCCCGCTGGGAGTCCAACCAAGCCCTGGTGGCCAGCATCCGGGAGCAGCTGGCCCAGCACAGCTCCCAGCTGATGGATCTCCGCGATGCCCTCAACGAGGCCGTCAACAAAACCAGGCAGACAGAGGACTTGAACAGCCTGAACCGCAACAACCTGGAGGAAAGTCAGGTAGAGCTTCCCCCGGTGGTCTCATACTGCTGTGGAGCAAGGAGGAGGGGCACCCCAACCCTGCCAGTGTCTGACCCCAGGTCTGTGTGTCTAGCAAAAGAGCCGTGAGCTCCAGAAACAGCACGCGCTGGTGCAGGAGACCCTGAGGATGGCCAAGGACTCCCTGGCCCAGGTCTCAGACTTCCTACAGAAGATGGAGAGCGCAAAGGAGGTGAGTGATAGAGGCGCTTCAGCACTGCAGAGCGCGAGGGGGTGGCAGCCCTTGGGAGTGACATGTGTCCTTGCAGGCATATGAGAAGCTGGCGGCCCTGCTGGATGGGGCAAAGCTGCCCCTGACGGAGCGGGTCAAGAAGTTCTCCCCAGCCAGTAGCAAGATCCCCATCGTGGAGCAAGCGGAGGAGCACGCCCGGCTCCTGGATGAGCTCGCGAGGAACCTGTCCAGGTAAGGAACCAGTCCTTGAACTCACTAATCAGACCATCTCCTACCAGAGTGGAGGGTGGGAAACTGCAGCCCAGGGACCATCTCCAAACCTTTATCCTGGAGCACGTGTTGCGATGAGGAGCCCAAAGGGGTCTGTCTATGAAGACATGGGCAAAAAGCCCAGCCTGAGCAGGCTCCATGGTCTTGATGGCTTCATCTTCCAACACAGCATTATCCAGGGCACAAATCAGGATGGCTTTATCCAACGGGCGATTGATGCTTCCAATGCCTACGCCAGCATCATTGAAGCTGTGAAAAAAGCCGAGCGAGCAGCCCACGATGCCCATGAAGCAGCCAGCGAGGCTTTGATGGTACGTGTCATGGGGAGTTTGTGTGCAGTCAGGGCCAGACGCTTGAATTCCAAGTCCTGGGCAGCACATGTTTGTTTTACAGAGTGTCATAACAGAAAATCTTGGGTCCATCTCTAAAGAGCTGAAGAGGAACAGCAGCAACCTGGAGGAGGCTGTGAGGAGAGAGCAGCGAAAACTCAATGGGGGTGAGAGAGGCTTCTTGCAGGGTGTGATGTCCTTCGGGCTGGACTGAGATCCGACACACAACATATGCATTTCCTTAATTGCAGCTATTAAAGGCACTCTGCAGGCAGCAAAGGAAAAGCTGGCTGATCTCCGTGTGAAGAAAGAGCAGCTCCTGAGCCAGCTCCAGTCTGTGCAGGACATGCTGGGCAGGGACCAAGGTTTGTCTTGGGGTAGCTTGGTTCTCTCTGCTCCTTTCCTCCTGCCCAGGCTGTGATCCCAAGGGTGCTTCCTCCCCGCTTCTGGCTATCCCAGAGATATTTCTCCTTTCTTTCCAGAGGACACGAAAGAAACAATCCAGAATGCCAAAGCAGCAGCTGCCGAGGCCAATGAAACAGCGATGAGAGTGGAAGATACCCTGAGCACCATGAAGAAGAATCTGGATGAGTGGAAAGACCAGTATGGAGGCCTCCGAAATGAAGACCTGAACCAGGCAGTTCAGGATGCCAAGAAGTCTGGTGAGTGTTGGGGCTGCCAGAGCTGCATCCGTCACAAGCTGGTGCACAGACAGGTGTCCCCAGAGGGCTCTGTGCTTTTGAAAGCTGTGCTTTGCAGCTCCAGGGCAAGATAGCAGAAGGTAGGAGCCAACTCTGGGTGCTTTAAGTTCTGGCCCTTTATTTTTTTCCTCTCCCTGCAGTGTCTGTCTCACCTGTGTCTTTACTGCAGGAGCCTGCATGCTCTAGAGCATTTGCACAACCCCCCCATCAAGGCTGCTTGGATTTAGGGGATCGTTTTGTGACTCTGCTCGCAGCTGCTGCTGCTTTAACTTGCATGTCTCAAAATAACCTAAGCTTCACATCTCTCCTCACTAACCTTCAAAACCCCCTGCCTTCTCTCCAATCCCAGTGTCCAGCCTGGAAAGCACCATCCCGCTGCTGCTGGGGAAGCTGAGCAGCCTGGAGAACAGGAGGAACAAGAATGCCACCGTCTCCGAGAACATTGTGCGGATCCGGCAACTCATCACGCAGGCGAGGAACGCTGCCAGCAAGGTGGGTCACGGCAGGGTGAGAGCTCTGCACCAGTTGCCAGGGGCTTGGGGTGGATGAGGGCTCACCTGAGGGCGATACACAAATGGAAGGGGTATCTAGAAGACCTGTGGGACCACCAGGCAGGGTCCTTTTCTCACAAGAAGACTCTAGAAAATGCTTTGACTTGGTAAAGCTGGCAGTGATGAGAGGAAGCTGCGGTGGTTTCAGTACAGCGGGTCTGGATTTCTCTACCTCCAGGTGAAAGTCCCCATGAAGTTCAACGGCAGCTCGGGTGTGCAGGTCCGGATGCCCACCAACCTGCAGGATTTGGCAGCCTATACCTCCCTCAAATTCTACATCCAGAACCCTGAGCCCAGGAGCCGGCAGCAGCAGGAGGACGGGGCAGAGGAGGGGCGGTTCGTGTTGTACCTGGGCAGCCGGGAGGTGAGACAGGGCCATGTGGGCAGGGGGAGCCCGTGTTGATGGCATCAGTGGGGGGGATCATGCCTAAACATCAGCTCCATGACCTTCACCTGCTCCCCTACCTTAGTGGGGAGCACAGACAGGCCCTGGGTGCAGCCCTCAGCCTGGCTGGAGGTGGATGGGGGGAGCCACTGCTTGGCCAGTGCAGCCCTGGGAGCATCAGAGAGGGCACAGCTTGGTGCTCCTGCCTGTCCCGAGTGCCAGCGTGTGGCCCTGTCTCTCCCTGCATTCAGGCCACTGGAGACTACCTGGGCATCGTGCTTAAGGACCGCAGAGTGCACTGGGTCTACAAGCTGGGCAGCGAGGAGCCGGCCTCCCTAACCGTCGATGAGGATATTGGGGAGCAGTTTGCCACCGTCAGCATCAACAGGTAGGAGGCTGATGGGACACATCCTGAGGATCTTCAGTGGGAGATTGTCCCTGCAGAAGATACAGGTAGTGTTATACTCAAGCCCAGGCAGGCCCTGGGCTTGCAGGGGTGCGGTGAACTCCATCATCCAGTCATCCCTAAATGATCACCACTGAGATACTGCAAAAGAAGAAAAACCACCAAGTAGAGAGATGGTGTCTTACCATGTCATGGAGGGTCTGGGGGTACCCACAGGACAGGAAAAGTGGATCCATTCAGCCTTGTGGCAGCACCGAGTGCTTTCAATGCGCTGCTGCTGTGGGGCTCCCCACTGGGAGATGCCCCCCTTTTTGGTAGGGCTGTATGGGGAGGGCCTTTGCTCAGGGGGTTTGCTCCTCTTAGGGGTTCTCCCCTGTCTTGACCACCCCTTGCTGGTGCAGGATCTTGCAGTACGGACAAATGTCGGTGATTGTGGAGAGGCAAACGGTGCACGAGACCAAGGGAGACAGCGTGGCCAAGGGGGAGCAGGGGCTGCTCAACCTCGACCCGCGCAATGTGGTGTTCTACGTGGGCGGCTACCCTTCCAGCTTCACGGTGAGACAGCCAGCAGGGAGGGAGGCTCGGTTTTCTAGAAGGTATCAATGATACCATGATATCCATGAAATCAAGAAAACCCCCTTCATTTGATGGGGAAGCCAGGATCAAACTTGCCCTAACTGTCCGCTGTCATCCCCAGCCTCCTCCCGCGTTGCGCTACCCCAACTACCGTGGGTGCCTGGAGCTAGACACCCTGAACGAGGAGGTGGTGAGCCTCTACAACTTCCAACGCACCTTCCAGCTGGACACCACTGCCGAGAAGCCCTGTGCCAGGTAGGGCACTGCACCCAGGCTGGGAGCAGCTCTGGTCTATGGTGCTTACCCTGACCCTTGGCTACCCCAGAGCACGGTAATTGGCTTTGGAGTGATGCCTTGGGCCTCTTCTTGTGTGACTCAGGTCCAAGTCCACAGGAGACCCCTGGCTGACTGATGGCTCCTACTTTGATGGCACTGGTTATGCAGAGATCAAGTTTGAGAGCCAGTTTGGCACAACCAAGCGCTTCGAGCAGGAAATCCGGGTGGTCTCCTACAATGGCATCCTCTTCTTTCTGGAGAACCAGGCAGGTGCTTGCTGCCCTGGGGAGCCTTCATCCGTTCTCCAGCTGGTGGGCTGGGGCATTCCCAGTTCAGGGCACGGGGTTAAATTGGGCTTTGGAGATGGCAGGGTTGCTTTGAGGTCCAGTGCTTTGCTGGCTGGACTCGGACCTCCCAGCAGAGGCAGCCACTTGTCTGGTGCCAGAGGGACGGTCCTGAACATTGAGAGAACACATGCAGACTCTCTGAACTGGGCCAGGGGACAGGCTGTGCCATGCCTGTGCAGATCAATCCCCAGTAACTGTCCCCGTCAAGGCACTGGTGGTGAGATCTACTCCCACTGGTGGCTAAAGGGCAGGTTGGGCCACAGGCTGGATGCTGGGACAGGGGGCTGAGTGTCTGTCCTCCTTCTCCCAGGGTCAGTTCCTGTGCCTGGCCATCCGGGACGGGAAGCTGGTACTTTACTATGACTTCAGCACCGGCCTGGAGATGGCAAAACCCAGCAGCAACTCCTCCTCCCTCACCATCAGCAGCACCACTAACAAAGCGGTAAGGGGGAGCCCAGCTCGCTTGGGGGACTCATCCAGAGGGCATGGGGGGCACCCAGACTCTTCTTTTGGGAGAGGACACCAGGGACCTGCAAGTATTTTGACTGGAGCCATGAACTGTCCTCTGTGATTGACCTAGTTGTCCCAGTCAGGTGGATCATTTTTTTTCCTCCTGCCTTCAGATCCAGATTTTCCTCCTCAAAATGAATAACAAGAAGCGCATCCTGGTGCGGCTGGAGCGCCTCACCATCTTCATGGTGGAGCAAGAGAACTCCCTGGAGAACGCTGTCTCCTACTACCTGGGTGGCGTGCCCCCGGCTGTGCTGCCCCCCAGGTGAGTCCAGCCCACAGTGGGGTGGGACAGTCCACATTTTCCTCTCCAGTGTCTCTGGGACCCTTTCCCAGCCACATCCAGGGATGTTTGGACCTGGGGGTGGAGCTTTCAGAATCATGGCCTTCAGTATGGGATGTTTCCATCTCTGGTGAGGAATATGATGCTTGGTTGGTGTCACCAGGTCCTCCTTTACCATGCTGGCTACTTTGGAGCAGTGCCCGAGGCACTGGAGGTACCTGTGGCCATCATGGGTCCTTCCCAGGCACTCTGTCTGAAGGACTACAGGGCTGGGTTGCTGCCTCCTGACAGCGCCTGCTTCTCCCACAGCTTGAAAGCTCTCTTCCCCACGGGTGGGCCCATCCGGGGCTGCATGAAGGGCTTGAAGGCTCTCGGCAAATACGTCGACCTGAAGCGCATGAGCACCGTCGGTGTGAGCTACGGGTGCACCTCGGACCTTCTGGTAAGCACGGAGTCCTGGCAGCCTGGCTGGCACGCTGGGGAAAGAGTCTGTCAGGGAAAGGGGGCACAGGACCCCCAAGACGGGATCAATCTCCCCTTGGTTCACCCAGAAACAAGCATAAACCCCTACGTCCTCGGTGCAGAGAGATGATAGCGAGGTGCTCCCCGTGGTTTGCCACAGCGGCAGCCAGGCTCTGAGCACCTTGGTCATCCTCCCAGGCTGGGTTCTCACCTTGTCTCCACGTTGTCCCTCACAGGTGGCTCGCTCAGTCAGTGTCCATGGCCATGGCTACCTGACCCTGGCTCTGAAGGACGTGCCAAGGCTGAGGGACTTCTACAGCGGCTTCAGCTTTCGGACGAGCCAGCCTGAGGGGTTGCTCTACCACCACAGCACCCAGGTGGGCACCTGCAGTCCCCCCGAGGTGCCCTGGAAGTGGGGCAGGAACGGTGGCTCCTGCTGTGGGGATGGTGCTGCTCCCTCTTGGGAAAGAGAGGGATTTTGGTGGGGCTGGGGGCTTGAATGCACAGTGAGATCTGTGCCCTGAGCTCCTGGAGGGCAGTGGGGAAATGAGCCCTTCCTTGGGGTTCAGCTGCTGAGCGGCAATGGGGTGATTGCTTCTGCAGGAGGGGACATGCCAGGTGTCCCTCCAGAGGGGCCAGCTGGCCTTGAACCTGCTGGACGTCGAAGTCACCACTGAAAACGCCTACGCAGATGACAGGACACACTACGTGGCCTTCTACAGCGATGCCCGTGGGTGCGTGTTGTGGCAGAGCGTGGCTGATGGTGGGCCAGTGGCCACAGGGACGTGCCCAGCCCACGCCGCTCATCCCCCGCAGGGTCCGGCTCTATGTGGACGATGAGCTTCAGGACACGGTGGCAGGTGCTGGGCCCAGCCGGCGGCAGCGACGACAGGACAGGAGACTGCTCTTCCAGCTCGGGGGTTCACCAGAGCCAGGTGCCCTCAGCAACCTCACCGGCTGCATCGGGAATGTCTTCGTCAAGCGGTGAGCATCCCCGTGCCACTTCCAGAGAGCTGGGCTCAGACCCTTCCCACCTCCTAGCTGGCCAGGTGACAGGAGCCTCTTCTCCCTGTGCATGTAGGACAACAGAGCCACAGACAGTGGTGGACCTGCAGCAGAACGTGGAGAACATCAATGTCACCATGAGCTGTCCCTGGGGGGAGCAGCCACAGCAGCTCAGAGTCACTCTGAAGAAGGACAGGAGGAAACCCAAGGTACGAGCACCCAAGGCTGGAACACCCCACATTCTCCTCCCCCAGGTGCCACCATTGGCCCCTTGCCCGAGCACATCTGCCCTGTGACACCTGCAGGGGGGCTCCCCTCGCTCCATCCCTTGCTGTGTCTTGTGTAGGTGCCTGGCAGGACCCCCTCAAAGGGCCGCCGCCACGATCGGGAGGGGCTCTGCCGGCTGCACCCCCAGCCCCATGCAGCCGGGGGCACTGTCCGCTTCGGGGGCACCCCGAGCAGTCGCTGGGAGTTTGAGGAGATCCCAGCCTCCTTTGCCCGGAGGTGAGGCTCGTCCCCTGCTCTCCCCAGAGAGGCTCAGCCCTGGGGACCATTGCTTGGAGGGCGAGTGTTCCTCGCAGTGGGAGAGCGGGGCGCTCCCATCACCCCCTGTCCCCGCAGGTCCCATTTCTCCCTGGAGGTGAAACTGAACTCTTCCAACGGGCTGCTCTTCTACGTGGCGGGCGAGCGGGGCACCTTCATGGCTCTCTTTGTCTCCAATGGGCGTTTCGTCTTCCTGCTGGACCTTGGCGGGCGCCGGCTGCGCATCCGCAGCAAAGACAAATACCGGGACCGGCAGTGGCACACGGTGAGTGGAGGGATGGGACCTGCTGGGACCTGCCCAAGCCACATCACTCCCACTGTCACCAGGTGGCCCTGCAGGGCTCAGCTCGGTGCAGCCCTGCCCTGGGCACCGCTTCCTGATTGCGGATGGGACCCCCCTAGCCCCCTTCAGGC
>VZRU01015091.1:5305-38061 GCA_013398155.1 Pedionomus torquatus
TTTTTAAACACTTCAATCATCCAGGGATAAAGGAACGACAACTGTATTTATTTTATTTCCCTAAGTGTAATCTCTCTCCACAGCAGATGTGACAATTTACTGCCAAAGTAAGTTCATCACACAATTAGCGGTGTGAAAGGAAAGCCTATTGTGTACCATAATGGTTTTTCTCGCCATTAGCAGTTAATAATTACCGACACCGGCTTCAGGGCAGGCTGAGCCCCCCCTGCCCAGGCCCGGGCTCTGCATCCTCATGTCTCTGCAGCACCGACAGCGCTTTTCTGCAACCACTGGGCGCAGGGGCAGAAGATACTCCTAATGAATCCCGATAAACCCATTGTTTCATTTCTCCTAAACCCTATCTTCTCAGGTAGCATGCATGGCTGTCTGGCCTGGCATCAGTTCCCTAAAGTCACTTGACTCATCTGATACAGACTGATTACTTTTCCATTAATGGTATTTTGGATGAACCGTTGCTTTATGGTTATAGTAATGACTTTCCTATAAACTTTTATTGCATTTTCTAATACCATTTCATAAATGTTACTAGCACAATACTGAGTGAGTTTACAATTCATATAAAGCCCCATGAAGTAATAATAAAGACTATCAAAACTAGACCTTTAAACTACATAACAAATTTTCATACAAATCACATTCTAGTAATTGACCCTGCCTTGCTTTTTTGGTGCTATCAGCATTTCCTATGACAGCTACACTGGGTCCCCTGTGAACACCTGTCTCTTAACTTTTTTGCCTAGTAGGTTTAAAAAAGTACCTATTTTGGGGATATCACATGGCAGGGCGATGATCTTTGAGGTCCCTTCCAACTCCAATGAGTTTTTTTTTTTTTCTTTTCTTTTTTTTTTTTTTTTAATGGAGTTGAGGGTTGTTTTTTCACTGAGAAATCACAAAGATTGTTGTTTTCTGATTTCAACAACAAAGAACTAAAATGAACTCAACAGAACTCCCAACAGAGTCAATACATCAGAAATTTATGAAGAGCCAACTTAGAGTGTAAAGTTAATGAGCATATATTGAAGCCTGTTAAAACACCATGTACATGCTTCTCATCTGGGAGCAAGGCAACCTTCAAACTACATTAACCTAAGAGTACTTTACCCCAAACAAGGGCATGCACACTGTAGTTTAAAGGCCTTTTATTTAAACCCATTAACTGGAGCTGTTTGCATTTGCCTGCTCCTCTCTAGGCAAGCCCTGAAGTTGCTGTCCTGTTTCTCTGTTGCTCTGTTCCAATTTCTACCCAAACCAGCAATCTTGCTTTTCTGAACAGAGGGCCACAGTTATCCCTAAGCCCTAATCACCAATTCCTTCTTCCTGTCAAACAATACAAATGCAGTAGGGGATGGAGCAGTCACTCTGGGGTGTCTGCCACAACAAGGTCCCTTATTCTGTATTCTGCTGTGGAATGGGCTCTCTCTTTCCATTTACAGTAGGGACAAATAAGACACACAGTTTTGATATTTAATTCAGATGCATAAAATAGGGGTACAAATAGAATGTCCTATCTCTTGGGACAAACTGGGGAACCGAGAGAAAAAGAAAGCAATAATGGATTGTTCAGTAAGATAGTTCCTTCCAGTATCTGAAGGGAGCCTACAGGAGAGCTGGAGAGGGGCTCTTTGTCAGGAAGTGTAGTGATAGGACAAGGGGTAATGGTTTTAAACTGGAAGAGGGGAGATTTCGATTGGATATTAGGAAAAAATCCTTCTTTCCTGTGAGGGTGGTGAGGCACTGGAACAGGCTGCCCAGAGAAGCTGTGGATGCCCCATCCCTGGAAGTGTTCAAAGCCAGGCTGGATGGGGCTTTGAGCAACCTGCTCTAGTGGGAAGAGTGCCTGCCCATGGCAGGGGGGTTGGAACTCCTTGATCTTTGAGGTCCCTTCCAACTCTAACCATTCTATGATTCTATAGGTAGAGTGCCCTGCTTGATGTTCCAGGATAGTTGGTAAGAATTCTATATATCTAGATTCTTTTTTTTAATGGAGTTGAGGGTTGTTTTTTCACAAATATTTTCACAAATATTGTAGTATTTGTTCAGGAAGCATCATTGACATAATGGGAAGCTGTTTCTGTACTTAGACCAGCAAATGGAAAGTAGTTTCTGAATGCTTGAAAATATATGGGCAGTATAAACCAGATGCTGGATACAAAGCAATTCAAATTAACAACACACAGTTTGTCACAATTGTGTGACTAGTAAAACTCCAAGCAGCTTTTACTTCTATTACAGTCAGATGCATCATTTCTCAGACCAAATTTTGGCTACATCATTGCCACTTTCTTTGCTGGTTCTCCTGCTGCCTTTTCACACCACTTCACTCCCTTGGTGCCTCTGGTCCTCACTGGGCTCTCAGCCTACATGAGTACAAGTCATTTTCCCTCAGAAGTGTCATTGTAAAGCTCAGTTCTGTCCCTTTTCACTTACACCTTCCATGAACCAGGTTACCTACAAAGCACATGTGGCATGTTTATCTAGCTGTTATATGTCCACCTGGTCCCTGCTGAGACCTTGGAATGCCTTACCAGCTGGGGAGAAGCAGCCTGTTAAGCAATGTGGTCCAAATGTGCACATACAGTTATGCATGTCCCAGACCTAAATCCTTACTGCCAGCAAGCCTTCCCTCTGAGAACATTTCATGGGCTGCCAAGTGAGATTGCAGAGAAAGTTCCTAAGAACTGAGGTATTTGCTGTACAATGATGTGATTGTGTGATATCACAGGTGACTGATCATTTCCCTCTGATTCAGGTAATTGTAGTGGTAAGCAGAGACTAGAAAAGAGACTCCCAAATTCTGAACCCCTTTATTCCAACTCCCAGTCATCTTCTGTGTGCTCAGAAAGACTGCAGCTGGTGAGAACAGTTAATCCCCTTACTTTGCAGTGGTGCAGACCAAATTCATTCTTTTGCCCTGTACCGCTTCCCACAAGAAGCTGCACCCACAGCATAGCTGTCATCACCAGCTGTCTCTCTGGTCTCCATGCTTTGTGTGCCAAGCTGGTACTATGCCATGTTCACAAAAAAAGGCTGAAAGACATGGAGCAGGACTGAGGAATAACGTTTCATCAAGAAGATTCATTCATCATAGGCTATTTAGGATTTGAAATTGGCACTAGATATTCCTCAAAAGGTAGTTCACAGAGCTGCAGAAAACAGGCTGAAAAGAAATTTGAGAGGTCACCTTATCTGCCCCATCTCAAAAGGGCTATCTGTGGCACTTGTGTCTGACCTGTTCTCAGAAGCCTCCAAAGAGGAAGTGCCCGTGATCTATGTCTCTAGAGTTTTTTACAGTGACAGTCCCTGGAACTGGGAAAGAGGCATCTCAGCAGGCAGCCAGTGAGCAGTGCAGTTGCAGCGCACAGCTCCCACCCCCACCTGCTTCCACATGCTGGGAACCGCTCTCTGGGTGTATGGGGAACTTGGCTGCTACATTTCTCAATGCTGGGTTGCATGAAGTAGTGACAGCAAAGAATCCTCCTTCAGAGCAAATCCTCTTACACACAGAAGATTTTTTTCTGGCTCACAAGAGAGTCGTGGCTGAGCCTGGAGCATATTGCACCATGTGGGAGGATTTTGCCCCGTTCTAAGCTTCTTCATAATTTCTATGTCAATTTCAGTATATCAAATTAGGGTTTTCTAGCAAAGCTAGATGAAAGAAAAAGTGCTAATTTGTGCTTTTCAGAACAAGGAGTTATAGGCCAAGAGTCATGCATTAAGTATCATCTTTTTAAAAATTTATTTTGTAGGTTCTTCCTCCCTCATACCAAACCACCTATGCCTGCGCAAGAAGCCTTCCATACTTTTTCCAGACTTTGCACACTGTGTTATTATCTGCACATCTCATCCATTTTGGCATTTAAAACCAAGATTGCAGCCACTTTTAGCTGATTTTTCCATAAAAGCAAATTTCTGCTTAACATTTTCAGTCTTCTCACTTTGCAGTACATCAGCTGATGACCAGGCTGCATTTTGTTACCTTGAGCACTAAACTTAATTGTCACTTAGAAGTAAATTCTTCTGTAACACTTCTGTGCCCTTCTGTCCTTCTGGGTTTCTCATCAGACTGAATTAGCTCGTCCATGGTGATTTGTTTCCTTTTAAATGATACTGATTACAAAGAAATTGCAATCTGATCCTGTGCCACTTTGCAATGGCAAACAAAGAGTAGCTATGTTCTTCTGAACATAAGCTTTAACAGAAGAGAGAAATGGAAGTATTTTTCCCCTTCATTGCTCTGCCTCAGTTTTGGCTTGTTTGGTTTGTGGTTTTTTTGTTTTTTTTTTTTTTTTTTAATTATATATATAACAGGCTACTCAGTACTCTTCCTGCATGGCCTCTTCACTTTTAAAGAAACAGAATGAATCTCCTTGCAGACTCTCTGCTATTAATTGTTTATAATGCGTCTATCTGAAGGAAACACTTACAACAATGTCTCAGCAAACATTTCATATTACTTATAGCAGTAAGTGCTCTAGGAAGTTTGCATGAGCTGTTCCCTCATGGCTGAAATAAGCCTACTTCATACTTTCCAATACTGTACTGCCTTGGGACTTAGTGCAGTAGACATACATTTTAAAGTTACATAAGATTAATTTTTTATGCCATTGAAGTGAATTGGCTTTGTAATTAAATTTATTTTCAGGTTTTGTTTTTTTTTTTTTTTTTTTGGTGTGTGTGTTAATCCAGAATGCTACTTAGCTTACATTTGCACATGGAAGCTGCAGTATTAAAAAGCATTATAATATAGTATGTGAGAGCTATGTTGAAATTTATTTTCTAAGAAAACTAAATTCTTATAATGTATTGGTAATTATGTAATATGTTTTATAATTAAGAGAACTGGATAGAGGAGGAATTCCCTGTCTCTTGAATTTTTATCTGTTGATAGAAAAAGGGTTCATTAACTTAGAAATAGTATCCATAAGTAAGGAATAGATATGTCTCTATCTCTTCTGAGTGTGAGTGTTGAATATCATATGAATTCAGTAATATTAAAAGAACAGAAGATGTGATGGCTACATTATGCATGAACCTAGTGTAGTTTGCTCCTTCAGACTTTGTCAGCTTACTTGAGCTTTTTCATTCCTTTTATAGCAGAGATCAGAGAGCAAAAGATTCCCTTGGCAGGGGAACTAAATTGGATAATAATACATTAAGGGTAACAGAAAGGGGGAAGGGAAGAGGAAGGGTTTCGCTCAACAGCTTTCAAAGATCATTAGTGGAAAGTTAACACTGAAATAGCAGTGAATTCATATTTCTGTGAATTCCAGGTTGCTTTCCCGATTTTATTTTTCAAGTGTACCAATGGAGCAAGCAACACAGGAAAAGCTATGGGGTCAATGAATTGATTTCCTTGCCAGGCTGGAATTATTCCCAAGAAAATGCTGACTAATATCATATTTTGTTACCTTAGAATGTCCTCAAAAACGTTACACTTGAAATAGCAAAATCTAATTCTGAACAGATGAAATGTAGCCTTTTAATATTTACATTTTCCCAAGTCATTCCTTCCCTACCTAAGAGACAGGATGTTAGATACTTAGAGTTCCACCAGTTCCCTTGCTTTTCAGCTCAGGAAAACATTCTTATTCAGAGCAGCACCTGAAAAAAAAAAAATTAAGTGCTTTCTTGAACCACAACCAAAATTGTCACTCTCTACATGATATATGTTTGGCTATTTAAAACTTTATCTTTTTCTCCTGTAACTCTTCCAGTTTGGATTGTGTTTTTTTTCCCTGTTGCTTCTCTCTAAGATGTCTAAATTCTTCTATTATCAGCGTTCTGGTGAATGTGCTCCCAGACCAAATGAATTGTGGTTGCCACTCTCACATCCACCTTCTTTAATACAAAAGTTAGAGATATTTGGATAAGGAACTGGCTGGATGGCTGCACTCAAAGGGTTGTGGTCAACGGCTCAATGTCCAAGTGGCGGACAGTAATGAGTGGTGTCCCACAAGGGTCAGTACTGGGACCTGTGCTATTTAACATCTTTGTCTGAGACATGGACAGTGGGACTGAATGCACCCTCAGCAAGTTTGCTGATGACACCAATCTTGGTGGTGCAGTCGACACGCTGGAGGGAGAGGATGCCATCCAGAGAGACCTGGACAGGCTTGAGAGGTGGGCTAATGCAAATGGCATGAATTTCAACCAAGCCAAGTGCAAGGTCCTGCACCCAGGATATGGCAATCCCAGGCACAAATAGGGGTTGGGCAGAGAATGGCTGGAGAGCAGCCCTGAGGAGAAGGACTTGGGAGTGCTCATGGATGAGAAGCTCAACGTGAGCCGGCCGTGTGTGCTGGCAGCCCAGAAAGCCAACTGTATCCTGGGCTGCATCAAAAGAAGCCTGACCAGCAGGTCACGGGAGGTGATTCTGCTCCTCCGCTTTGCACTTGTGAGACCCCACCTGGAGTCCTGTGTCCAGCTCTGGAGTCCTCAACAGAGAAAGGACATAGAACTGTTGGAAGGGGTCCAGCAGAGGGCCACAAAAGTGATTAGAGGGATGGAGCACCTCTGCTATGAGGACACGCTGAGAGAGCTGGGGCTTTTCAGCCTGGAGAAGGCTCTGGGGAGACCTTCTAGCAGCCTTCCAGTATCTGAAGGGAGCCTATAGGAGAGCAGGAGAGGGGCTCTGTCAGGACGTGTAGTGATAGGACAAGGGGTAATGGTTTTAAATTGAAAGAGGGGCGATTTAGATTGGATATGAGGAAGAACTTCTTTGCTGTGAGGGTGGTGAGGCACTGGAACAGGTTGCCCAGAGAAGTTGTGAAAGGCCAATCCCTGGAAGTATTTAAGTCCAGGCTGGATGTGGCTTTGTGCAACCTGGTCTAGCGGGAGGTGTCCCTGCCCACGGCAGGGGGGTTGGAACTCGATGATCTTCAAGGTCCCTTCCAACTCTAACCATTCTATGATTCTATGATTTGATTTTGTACTTTTATCTGTTTCATTAGAAGAACATTACTGTGTGAAGTTGGATCAGATCTCTTAATGTTCCTCAATGCACCTCATGCTGACTCTCCAGACAAACTACATTGAAAAGAAGAGGAACACAGGGCTGCTGGAAACATCACCCAGGTGGTGATGGAGACTTCAGAGCTTCTTTGCTATGAGAACAAATGGAATCATAAAGAGGATTACCTCTTGCTTACAGAAAGCACAAAGCAGAGTAACAAAACATCCGCCAGCTCTCTCTCCCATCATATACATTCACTGAGGCTGAATTATATTCACAGAACAAACTCAAACCCATTTATTTCTACCACATAGCTTACATGATGGTAACCTTGGTCTTCATCTCCTCTTACTCTGTGTCTCTAATCCATCACTGGATTTTGTTCTTCACAATTTGAAGTATCCATTTTGGATCTCAGTTACTATCATGTGGATAATGATACCTCTGTTTGCACACTTTCTTACTTTTGTATGACTTAAATAATTTTTTTTTTATCTGAGCAGGTGCTACCACACCCATGATCTCATAATTCTCTTCTCTTTTCTAATGATATTCTGCTATTTAGTTTGCAAGGCACAAAGTGATTGCAGAATTAGCTTAAAATGAGTGCAAGGAGGTGGAGCAGGCCTTTTCTCTTGTGATTCACCATCTTATAATTATTTAAAAGTTCTTGACTTACTCTATGTATTGATATGCAATGCTAAACTCCTGAAAAATTAAAATTTTAGGAAGAGGATGATTTCACTTTATATTATTGCTTAATGAAATGACAGAACCTTCAAATTCAATTAGATAGCTTCTTGCTGTTAGCCAAAAATCAGGCCAGTAGGAGAAACAGCATGACTTTGAAACATCATTTATTGACTCATTTCATCCTCTAAAACTATACAAATTAAATGAGCGAAAATCTCTTTTCTCCTTAGGGTTTTGTCAAGATACGGAGAAATGAAGGAAGGACAACTTCTATAAGACTTTTTCTTGGGCATTTAAGAGTTCTGAAATTCTGACTTCCAGCATCCGGACAAGCTTTCCCAAGCATGTTTCTCAGCCAGACCAAGAATCTCAAAAATGTCCAGCACTCAAAACATATAGTTTACAAAGATACAGCATTAGATCCTCAGGAAAAGGAAGGAAGCTACTAGCACACCTAACAGTTTAGAAAACCACCTCAAGCAGAATACATAACAGACTCATGGTGTGTCATTCCTTTTCAGTCTGGAACCAGGTTCTGTGTATGTCATTACCTGCTATGTTTTTCTGATTGCAGCATTAGAAAGAACAGTGCAATTATAGTACACATATATCTTCAACAACATGGATTACTCACTAGCCTCCAACACGTAGCTTCTACGAACAGTATATGGAAATTGTCAAGGATTATATATAAAGATATTAATTACTAACTATGCCTGCTGAGTTCCTATGACAATACCCCAGCTGCAGTCACTCATAAGCAAGGTTTTAGAAAAGGTTTCACCATCTCATTATATGCAAGCTTCTGTTAGCAGAAACTAGGTATTAAACAGAAGTATTAATCCTTGCTGAGAAAAGGAGATGAGGATTCTGTGTTGACTTCCCAACTCTTGTTCCTGGTGCTGAGCAGAAGGTCTGCAGCAACATATCCAAAGTTATCTGTGCACAAGTCAATCAAAGTCAAATGTAACAGAGCATACAAAAATAACCCCAATTATAACTTCAGAAATAATGCCTTTGAAATGAGAAGTGGACACTTCAAATCAATTTGGCCTGCATGAATAAGTGTCTTTTTAGATAGTAATAGGGTGTCTAGACTCTCATTTCAGATATGGAAGTTCTGGAGTACAGTGAGTTCGTAAATCTATAATATGCATGCAGACTGCATTCAAAATTTCATGGACAAAAAAAGGAATAACCAAACCCTGTATTTTCTTTAAAAAACTCCAAAGCACGTATCTGCTATGCATTTCTGCATAGCTAGAGGCAGTTTATCATCATGTACTGGACAGAAAACAGTTATATTCACTGTAATGCATTTAATTGCCTATCCAATAAAATTATTCCTGTGTAGTATTTTTAGGGAAGAACAATTGTGCTTCTGGTTCCCTGAAGCATCAGGGGAATTCTCCCATCAGCTGTGGCGTTCAGACCCTAAGCATGTCACCTGCAGCACGTGTGGTGTACATCACCTTATGCTGGAAACCTGAGGCAATTATGGGTTACGTGAGCAAGGCAAAAGAGGAAGAATTCCAGGTTTGTGTAGTGGAAGGGAAGGGAGCAATGCTCCGCCTATTGTGGGGCTGCTGCCCCAAAGGTCATAGCTGGCAGCTGTGGAAGCTCACTCAGTAGATTGAGGACTCCAGGGCAATTTTTTTTCTGAAGAAACTTGTGTCCTCTTGACAGAAACTGGTGTCTACCCATTGCAGCCGCAAGGCTGAGGCAGAAACTCAGAGAAGCACTGCAGCTTGCCTGTGCTGACTCCCCCACCCAAAGAGGCCTCCCAAGGGCTGAAATCACTGTCTCTCAGGGCAGAAGGAGGACCCTTCTCCTAAGGTGCCCTTGTATAACAGATGGGGTGCCCTGGGATTGGGGAATGAAGAGAACATAACAAGATCCAGGGGAAGCCCACCATGCAAAGTTGATCCAGTCACCCACCTATGTTAGAAATAGTGCCATCAGACAAGCACATGAAAAATCAGTAATTGGAGGTTTCCTACTGAGAGGCATCAAAGCACCCATTTACGATCCAGATTGGGAGCACAAGTGGTGGTCTCCTTTATCCTCCCAGTCAAGCTGAGTGGTGCAGCTGATTCTCTAGAGGAAAGGGATGCCATCCAGAGGGATATGGACAGGCTTGAGGAGTGGGATCATGCAAACCACATGAAGTTCAACAAGCCCAAGTGCAAGGTTCTGCATCTGAGTTCTGCACTGGGGGCAATCCCCAATAACAATACAGGCTGAGGGATGATGGGATTGAAAGCTTTGGTTTAAATCTTGTTTAAAACTTAAAAAAAAAGTGAAAGATCTTATTTGGTAGAGGTTGCCCAATAAATTGCTTGCATTATGACTGAAAGGTAACATGAAAGATTTGCTATGTCTAAGTAAAGATAGTGGCTCAGAGTAGGTATCCATTCATAATGAATAAAACCCATAAGATTTACAGTGTTTCTGACTGGATGCTTTGTTAAAACAGTGGTACACAATTCCTAATTACAGTGATTATACAGAATAGTATATAAATCCTATTAGACAATAAAGTCAGGGTGTTCTGTTTTTAAAATCCAATTTAGTCTAGAGAATGAGAAAAGTGATCTTTTGTCTTTAACAACTTGGGGAACATAAGCTGGATTTTAATTAGGGAAGAAGTACAATGAAATAAAAGCTAAAGGAAGAACAATGCCTTAAAAGAAATAGCTGAAGAATGTTCTTTAAAAAAAAAAAAAAAAAGTGGCCTTTTTTAATGGTAAATTGAATTAAGGAGCCCACAGTTATTACATAAGAAAGATAATTACATAAAAATGTTCAGTTGGAGAAGTGCTTTAGGAATCAACTGGGATATGTTCTTCAAGTTTTAGTTCATTCCATGGAAAGCATCCAAAGTTGTCTAGGTGCTTACAGAGAAATGAGCCACGCTTCAGCTTTACCATGGGCAGCTTTTACCAAAAACTTCGTGTATCACCTCTGCCATGGCACATGGTGGTCTGCCTCCATCCACTGTCTGGCTGTCCTTCCTATACCCATGCTTGGATAAAGATGGCTAAAATTAGGGGTGAGTGTTTTCAACAGGAGATATGACAAGTGAGGTGGCATGGCACTGGAGGAAGTTCAACAGGTTGGAACAGTTAGACATGGTTTGACATTTTGGCAAAATGCTTCAGCAAGAGCAGCTGGAAGAAAGGTAAAGCATTATGAGTGGTCACAATATCTGACCAGCAGCGCAGGCTGATAAGGAAGGTGGTGGTCAGGCAGGCATGCTTATTTGTGAATGTGCATATGCATTGCCTGCAAAGCACAACTCATGTAGAGCAAATCTCAGCCTCTTCCCCCACTAGCAATTCTGCTAACACTACTGCCTTGATCTGCCCAGAAAAGGACAAGGCAGAGTTGGAGACAGGCATATAAATCCTTCCTGCCTTTGGGGGAGAAGAGAAGGAAAAAAAAAAAAAAAGAAAAAAAAAAGGAGAAAGAGAGACAGATAAAACACCATGGGAAGCAGGAATATTTCTGGCAAGAAAGAAGGACAACTCCTTGCTGAGATGCAATTCCTCTACTCTGTGTCATCTCTTCCCCTACCACAAAAATTATGGATCACAGGTACTTTCCAGCTGGTCATCAGAGCTCCTCTTTCTCAGTTTTAATTCTTTCATTAGCCACAAACCCAGGTTCTCTCATGTTTCAATCCACAAATGCTTTAAGAAGACAGGCATAAGAAGAAAAGGAAGGCAGGGAGGATATCCTGGGCTGACCATGTGGAGGGTTTGCAGTCCACTCATTTACCCTTTCCAAGTTCTATGCTCCTCTTTATCTGATAAACTTTGTATGCTTTGTGGAGGGGATGGGGAAATCAGAGTAATAAATCTCTGCAAAGAGAAGCTGAGCACACCATCTTCAGCAGGAGCCAACTTGTAGGTATTCAGACTCTAAACCTAAATATTTGCCTCTCTGTCATGGCAGTTTACTCAGATTTACAAAGCCAGGGGACCAGCTCGTGTTATATTAAACTGTGTCCTTCCCTTTCTCACAATACTCTCTTCAGACTGTATTGATTCAGACAACACATACCTGGTGCTGACTCAGATTAAATACAGTCTCAAAAAACACTTGCATTTTTCGTCTCGTGACACAAAGGCAAACTGAAGACCCTCATGATTTGTATGGTAGCAATGTAAAAGCAGAAAATAATTCTGCAAATATTTATAGAAGCTTTAAAGTTCTACTTTAATCAAATACAAACCTGAATTAAAACCTTAACTCATTTGGGCACCTGATAGTATGTAGAGTTATTTTCAGAAATACACATTAGCTCAGAAATAATTGATTTAGGTTGTTTTCGAGAAGGGTCCTTGGAGCAAGGACCATTTACTCTTAAGGCTTCAGAACTGCTTAGTCAGACAATAAAATGGAAGCACAAGTCACCTTTAAATGATATACCCAGCAACTAAAAATATGGAGTTAAATTTTCTTACATGTTTTGATTTCTTTAGGGAAAAAAAAAAGCAACTGCCAAAAAAATGCAGAGCTAGAAGTGCCTTTGGTCCTTCTTGCATGAATGGAGGCTCCATACCTATGGGTTTGCTGACTTTAATATTTTACCATGAATGCCTATTGATGAGTAATAGACATTTTTCTGAGGGCTCAGTCCTGTGATCTGCTT
This sequence comes from Pedionomus torquatus, assembly GCA_013398155.1. NCBI lineage: Eukaryota > Metazoa > Chordata > Aves > Charadriiformes > Pedionomidae > Pedionomus > Pedionomus torquatus. Next base: position 17,629 of record VZRU01015091.1, read on the forward strand.
TTCTGTTGCCATACTGACAGGATTAATGATGCCCTTTAGCTTTGCTTCTGCTAAAATATAAAGACTTCATGATAACAGGGCTCCCCTGAAAACAAGCAGTGACTGTCAGCTGTAACATTCTTGCATGGATGATTTCTGCCATTGAACACAAACACTGAACAGAAAAAACCTCAAACACTAAAATGAAGATCAACCACAAGAATACCGTCTTCTAGGAGGAATGACATGTACTTAGCAGAAACATCCTGGCATGCTGAGCTCCTGGTGCTAGGAGCTCAGCTCACAGGCTTGCCTGCACTACCAGCACAGGCACTTCTGCAGTCACCATTTGCTTTCCCAGCTGAAGTGTACAAATAGTCTTCTGTTTTTCCTTCTCTCCATTACAAGTCAGCCTATTTCAATTTGTGCCGTTCTGATTTTTGTCAGCGGTATGTCATCACATTGTTCTCAGAATATTTGAGAAACACTAATGAAACACAAAAATGTGCTAATTTGTGAAAATAATAAGCATGCTACTTAGAAGGATGGGAATACATTTATGCTGGTAGCAATGCAGTGAATACAGCCAGCAGATTTAGAAAGAGAGTTCTGATTAATTGGTTCATCTGTTCAAGAGAGCACATGAAGCCTTCTGCTCGCCAAACATCAGTCATCAACCTACCTACCAGCTCACCCAAACTGTGGTCTCCTGGTGTTAAAAAAGAACAGGAGATTCATGGCCAGATTCATTAAGCTATGTCCAAAGCTTCTCATTTCTTCCGATGGGGCTTTCTCCATTTAACTTCTTGGTCAGCTATTCAGGAAGAAGCCTTAGTGGAAACTCGCACACACTGTGTAGACAGGTATGAAGCAGTAAGTTACAGCTCAGGGACACCATTGTGCTGCACTGCACAGTAGCTACTGGTTCTCCCAGAAACACTCAGCTTTGCTAAGCCATCATAGCCAGCTGTCTTCAGTGTTCCACAGTAGTAGTGCTCACTTTCCATCAAAAAAGCTTTGCTTATTATGTTCCATCTGATAAATATAAATGAGGCTGACATTAGCTCATGCCTGGCCCATTAATGAGGTGCAAGCCTTTGCCGTACATGTTCATGATGGTATCAAGAACGACACATGCTCCAGTGTCCTATAACCAGAGCTGATACTGTGACAGGAAGAAAGTTAAAGTAGCTTTGTGTGGTGAGGCAACATTCTTGCTTGATTACAGCTCAAATTAAAAAAAAATGACGAGGGGAAAGGAAAGGGCTGCAACAGCTCCCCAGAAAGGGTAGCATGCACAGTAACAGCCTCTAATGGTTATGCAGGGCTGCATGATGATAAACAAGATGTCTGCTTGTTTGTAGACTGCTGTTTTCAGAAGAAAACATATTTTGCAATAAGAATTGTGGAATACCCTCTATGTGGTATAAAGGAGGACTGGAACACCTTTTTTTTTTCTCTATTAGGTTTCATAGAGGAGCCTGGGGTTGGGGTTTTAGATAGGAAATGATTCTTTCAACTTTCTGTATTCCTCAAAAGAAGTCTTAAAAGGAAGGTCTGGGGCATCCAAGGCTACAGGTCTGATATATCTGATATCACCATTGTACTACTGGCCTTCTCTGTGTCTCACATCCACACACATCTGTTGCCAGATGCCAAGTTATTATAATCAGTGGGTGTACATACCTTGGTTGAAATCTTTTCATCAGACCTCAAAATTCATCTACAACCTCAAGCACACAAAGTAATTCCTTATTTGTGTTAAAATCAGTGCAGCATTAATGACTTAAGCACAACAGGCTTTATTGCCACTAGTTTAAATTTTTATCATTTTTAGAGGAAACCAATACGTAGGTCTACTCTTACCTTTTCCATAATACAGCTAGCTGAAGTTTCTCCAGGATTTCCTCCACCAGGAATGAAAGTAACCTGGCAGAATTTGTCTCGGTGCAGCTTGAAAAATTACTTCACAAAAACCAAAGCGTCCTGATCCTAGTGATCAATCCAAATCCTGCTCAAATGTCAACTGCTTTCACACAGACCAGTCTCCAATATGGAACCTTGATATGTGGCAGAATTTGCTAGCACAATGAGCATGCATGATGATGAAAGTCAGAATATAGCTGTTGGATCATTGGATCTCTCTAACACATATTGATGCAACACATCAATAGGGTATTTTGAACTTTTCCTAATGAAATATTTCACGCACAAGCAATTAAAAAAAAAATTAAACTAGACAATAAACTGATCTGCCAAAAGAAAAGAAAAATACAGGATGTGTAATATAGTTGGTTGTGTGTATGCTACTGCTGTTCACAGCAATGGAGTTCCACTACTGAACACAGCAATCCTCCCTTGCCCTTCAGTAATTCAGAGCTATAAGCTTGCTTTCTCAACACATTTTTATTCAAAGGCCTCCATAACCAGATACTACAGAGAAAATTAAGTCGGCAAGACTGCAAAGTAGAACCTAATCCATTGAGGTGCAATCACTGTGTACAGGAGCAGGAGGTTGCCTTATAGCTGCTCAAAGAAACTTCCCTCCTCCTCTTCCATCAGTCCTTCCTTTCCCTCCCACCACCCCAAACTTGCATATCTTATGCACAGGCATTTCAGAGCTTGTTTTATCTTCTCATTGGTATTGTCTTGCTGCATCCTCTTTATCATTCACCTCTAACTCCCTTCTAAAATGCCTGTTTTAAGGACAAATCCTCCAAGCTGGCATAAATCCATAAAACTTTACTGAAATTGGAAAACTTTTATCAGTTTAATTAGATGATGAATTTATGCTCTCTGTTTCTTCTGTCTTGTTCTGTTGATTCCTACTTTTTAAATAGACGGATTCACTCTATGTTCTCTCATCCTATTTGTGAAGGAGCTTCTCAGTATTTCTGCTTTACTGGTAGTGTTTCATCTGTCTCAAAACCTCACCTCCAAAGTCTCTTCATTTCGTTCAATGCTCTATTTTACTAATACCCTACCAAAAATATTCTGAATTGTGTGATCAGTTTTTCTAATTTTTTATTTCACCAAGTTTATACCATTACATAAATGCTTTGTAGGAATTATATCCATAAAAGTTACCTTATAAACAAAGTACACTTAAGAATATAGTCCTATATTGAATTTTTCCTTTTAGAACCTAAGTGGAGGAAGAAGCAGCCTTTCTTCGTTCTTAATGTAGGCAGCAAAACTGAAAGAAAATAAGAATTTCACTAATCTGGAAGAAAAAATTGCTTACCATCCTGAATGAGCACGTGTTACCAGCAGTTATTTTTACCTAGCCCATCATTTTAAGCCTAGGAGAGGCTAACAAAATCTACCAATAATTTTGTGTTTGGGAGACAGTGGCTACATACTATAACGTTTCAATATGCTGCATCTGATATAACTGACCATATAACATAAATTATGCTTTCCTCTATGGCTCTGTCAGAGTTAGAAAGCTAACATCTCAAATCAGCACATTACAGAACACTTTTACAGCCATAAGTAAATTTAGTTGCATATGCTGGTGCACACTGTGTGGGAAGCCAATAGAGCATCCCCCACCAGACATGCAAAGTCAAGTCAGGAAGCATGGCATTCACACATGGCTTAGTTTTACATCTGTAAACATGCCCCCAAAACTCACGCTGGGTGTTAGCTCTGAAGTACTTTTAGAAGCAGGTTCTGGAAATACTGTTGTTTCAGTAAATAGCACAAATTGGGCACTGCTCCTACTTAAACCACAGGAAATGGTGAATTTTCAAAGCTTGGAGCATAAGCTAGCACAACTATTTTATGCAAAGATTGTGTTTTTAGGGATGGGGGTTGTTTACCTAGATGTATCAAGACACTGTGAGTTTTCCACCATAACGAAGGGTCTCTGTATCAGGGTCCACACTCTTATAAGCATTAAAATAACCTTTGGAGGTTATTTCAGTATACTGTACTCTTTGACTGATGCCAAACATTTGCAAAGTATGGATTTAAAATTTGACCTACCAGAAAAACTAGCAGAGGTCAACATTTTTATTCCTACAGTGATAGTGACCTGTGGCTAGCACAGTAAGGCAAGTTAGACAGGGGTAGGGATAAAAAGTAGTTCTCTCTCCTCTAACTGCCTGGAGGGGATGAAGACACCTACTTTTGCAGCTCCTATGTTGAAATCCTTTTTGCTTTCATGTGGTTACTGTGAATGTTCTCTGGAGTATTAAATGAGAGGAAGGCATTATAGTTTTTAACTTTGATGCCCCATTAAGATGAATATGCACCTAATGAGCTGAGAAATTACCATTGCTGCTTTTTTTGTACTACTGTACAAGATTGGCTAATCAGGACAGGGGCATACTCTTTGTGTTCTTAACCCAACAGCGATGAAAGTTAGAAGATCACATTCTAACATATGTTTAATGCAGCAATAATAAAGGCAATAATAGCTCCTGCTATACTGCTATAAAAGAAGGACTAGAAGAGCATTTCTTTTTTTTTTTTTTTTTCTTTTTNAAGAGCTGCAGTAACTATCCCTTGCAGTTCAGATGGAGCTTGGCATAAAACTTAACAGATATTATTTGTGAGCCAGCTGTCCCCATCAAAATTGTCAGCATTTAAATGTCTTAAGAAAACAACGACTAAAATAACCATTACCATTGAAACCACTGATTATTTTAGAAAAAGGAAACCCAGTAAAACTTGGCTTACTTTAACAGCAACAACTGAACTCTATCAAAGCCCCTTAATGTAGTGACTTAATCCTGTTGGAATTTGAAATATGTCCTTATTTTTTCAGGTTAGGCTTCCTAAGAATGAAGCTGTATCTAGTGACACAATATAAGAAGCTAAAACCAATTATATTCCAGCATTATTGACTAATACTCCCTACCTGCCAACTGGAGTGTGGCAGGTCTTATTCATACTGTGATATGTGAGCATGGATATGAAGCTCCTTTTTCCCCTAAGGGAAATCTTATAACAAACAGCTGACAGAGCAACACACAATTTTGAACTAACAAATTAAAAATCTAATAAATATGATGCAAATAAAGAACATGGGAATTTAGACATTTTTTTTTAATGCCTAAAACAAAATGCAAGTTTGCTTTCCTTTTAAAGATACCTTAGTGGAAAGATGTTATTTAAGTAATGAAGAGAACACCACCACACTAATACCTTGTCAAAGTTCATGTCCTTGGAGGTTTCAGTTCCCTGTCAGTCCTACAAATGTTTTATCATGTAAATTTACTCAGGTGGTGAAATGTCTGTGGGTCTGAGCTCAGCAACAGCTCTGATGTCCTCCCATAGTGGCAGGATTTTGCAAGAGGCTAAGCAATTGTAGCTTTTGTAGCTACAATAGGCCAGGAGCTCTCTTAATGAAACCTATATAATGGTTACACTGCATTCTTGCAAATGAAGCCATAAGAAAGTATGCAGATCTCAAAAGGCAGATGTTCCTCTGTTCCTGCAAGCATTCATTTCCAATGGTTACAAAAGGCAAGGTGGAGGTGTGTGTTTGTTTTATTCAAGAAGATGTTGTGCTTCTCGTGTATCATCATTAGCCTGTGGCAGAAGTGACATATCCTAAAGTTCCCCTTTAAAAAATCATCAAAATCCCAGAAGATCTGGTAACCTTATGGGGAAAATAACAGTAGGGATGATTCATCCCTATTTTTTTGATGCATTTTTGCTTCTAAAAGATACACTCCAACATTTTTCCCTTTGATAAAGGTATTGCTGCAAACTGTGGTCCAGAGAATTATATTTTTAGCTAGCTCCAGGCCAGTGGTTCTTCTCTTTCACTTACATTTATGTTAGCCCTATAATTGTTCTGTGTTGTCTGGCCAGCCTCAGAAAGTGACTCCATCCACAGGACTACTTCAGTGTATGCATAGTCACTCACAGCACACCCTCTTGGTGGGGTTGCTTGGGGAGAGACTTTGAGGAACGTTATTTTAAGTTGGGCAAACAAAAGTACAGGAGAAGAGAAAAACACTACTCCTATTGATGATCGACTGCTGATTTGTGCAGTTACGTTGCCCAGGTCAGGGTCTGCTCACTGCTTTGCTCTCTCAAGATGCTCTGCAGCTGCGATGCTGATGCATGGGGAAGAGCAAACCTTGGGAGAGCTGCAAATGGTGGCAGATATGGAGGAAGATCATTGTTGCATGAAAGTGCAGCACCCTGAGCTCTCTTTCTATGCTGCGGAGGAGCAAAAGCAAGCTCTGCTCGTTTAGGGTTTCTGAATTCCTCATCACAGTAACTCCTGCTGCTACAGCTGCAATCAAAATCCCACAGGGGATTCTAAGCAGAGGAAAGTATTTTCTAGAAAAAGAATGTCACACAGAAGGAAAGGGAAAGGAGGAAGTAGCATCTTCAGGGTTGTATTTAAGCTGTGATTCCACTTTGAAGATGAATCCTGGCAAAATCTCATTTTCATACAAGTAATTTGCATCCTGCATGTACTCAGTCACATCAACTTGCTGCACAGGAAAAATTAATCATGAGTATTTCTTAATTATCATGAGATCTGTGCAGCAAGAGATCAGCGATAATCCCACCTGATGCACTAAAAATGCTAATTAAAGATGAAAGAGTCCTGAATGGTTTTAAGGGGGAAAATAAAAATAGACAGGTGCATTTTGGACAGCTAAAATCCTTGTTGATGTTTTTCAATTTTCTAACCTCTCTTCCTTTTCCCAATTAATGGCAAAGTAGAAGGAGGGAAGAAAATAATAGCAAAAGGAAAGAATGCAAAGTCTGGTATTCTTCCGTATGTATTTAAAAGTAAGTTTTAAGTTCAAAAGGGAGAAATTTTACAAAAGTTCATCTTTCATCTAAATTCACATTATTTTAGCTATAACATTTCAGTGAGCATAAATGTAAGGTATAGCATGTGTGGCTTCTAAGGAGTGTGCCACAAACATGGCTATAATTTGTTTCACAGAGTTGTTACTGCTTTGTGACAGGTGACATAGGAAAAAAAGAGCCAAACTCTATTTTATCCCAATTTATTGGACTACTGTGGAGAAGGAGAGCATGAGAATTAGCAAAATGTGTGAAAGTAGCAAGATAAGTAGAGAAGTTGTACAGACCATGTCAACCATTTCCAAAATGTTCTTCTAAGTTATATCATGCTTTTTAAATAAGCTTAAGATATATTAAAGTAATTCAAGAATGTGAAAAAAGAAACAGCAGGCTTTGAAGAAATTTGAATTATTTTCTGTTGTCAGTGTTATGAACTTCCTAAGAAAGTTAGTTTGTTACCAGGGATTTAAGAAAACCAGCTTTGTAGTAGTCGGCATGGGGAAATTCAGCAAACGCAACCTGATAAACAAATCCACTGGAACATAATTATTTTACTATCCTGCTACAACATGATGAGTCAGAAGGCATAATTTCCTTACACCACTTTATAACAGACATTAGAACAAAAATGCTGCTGTGTGCATCTGTGTTTACGTGCAATGATTCTCTTAAGTACCTTTGTGAGAGAAGCCTTCAATGGCCACTAGCACTCTTCTCTCCCCAATGGCTCACTACAAATCATCTCCTGCACCACAGCACAAAGCTAGAAGCTAAACAAATAAATACACCAGTGATCTCTTTTCGTTAGTGATTTGACACCTGGCTGATGGAAGGAGCTAACCATGTAACCTCTACACCGTTCTGCTAAAAGAGATTCTCACAAAACACCCATGGGGTTATGGATTCCTGCTAATAGCAGCAATAGGATGGATGATAAAATTATGGCAGTGTAGAAATGCTCTCTCAATTAATTCCCCATCATGTTAAGGCCATTATTGTTGGATGTCATCTAGCGAAATGGAAAAGAAAAAAACAACCCAGAAGCCTTCAATATCTTTGGAAGTTTCACTCACTTAGCATATGATATAATTGTAGGGTAGAGCAGGCCAACCTCTTGAAATAGTTTACCTTCAAATAGAGCTTTAATGGTATTGATTCATAGCAGTGGGGCAGATTTACTTCAAAAACATAATCATAAGCAGAAAGAAAAAAAAATGAAACAAGCACACAGCCCAAAAGGAAAGCAAGTAGAAATTAATTTTTTACCTCCAAAAAGCGGGTTGATTCAAAATTTCCAGATATCAATGAGAGCTTTCTTCAACCAGCTTTCAGCACAAAGCTCACAGGTTGTTGTTTTGCAGGTCTTTGTATTATGCCACCTTGTATAATGCAATTATTCTCCAAAGCAGCTACTTCCAATACAGCTCTTCTTAGCTGTTATCTGCAGCCTTGGTGTGGGAAGATGAGAGGGTTTAGACAACTATGGACATGAAGCAATGCAATGTAAAGTCTATGGGAGGGCTCTCATACATATACACACAAATGTACATATGCACACATGTGCATTTATATACTTAAATATATACAAACGCAAAACCATTAAATACAGCATATTCTTATTTTGGCAAAATGAAGACTCTGTCAGAGAAGGAAACAGAAAGTTTTCACTCTGTTTTCTTTGCCAGCTTGCTGTCTTCCCTTGCTCTCTACCTGCCAGTTCTGTCACTGCCTTCCCAACACAAGCACTGTCGTGCATCAGCATGAAGCAGAGATCTTGGCAGTGGTGAGTGCAAGTGGAGACAGGAGGGTCAGTGCTGTGGAGATAGTTGAGGCATGCACAGAAGAAATCACTGGTGCGTGGAAGGTTCCTTCTGTGGGCTGATCCAGAGATGTGATTTTCCTTACTGTAATTATGGTAGCAGACATACAATTAAGAATTAAAGCCACCTAAGAGAAAGTGTGTGCCAGGAAGAAGTGAGCAGAACATTTGGAGTAAGACAGGCAGAAAGGAAAGAAACGAGCTGAAGCCAGCTCCAAGGGTTAAAGACTTTCTCTAACATAGACAAAGAAAAACATACATCCATAAAGAAAGAGGAGGACAGAATCCTCCGGGCCATATTTTTGTCTTCTTCAGTTTTGAAAATGTACAGGATATATCTAGGAGGCATTTGCATTTACAACGTAATTAGAGTGGTTTTCTGGATGTACACATGCAACTACACATTGATGCACAAAGTATCCAAGCCAAGTCTTATTATAAAGGTAAAAATTCTTCTTTGCTGCTGGAGAAACTGGTATGAGCCCTAACCTTCAGGGGAAAACTTAAAGGCTGATACACACAAAACTGTATTGCTGAGTGCCTCAGACTATGGTCCCATGTCTTGCTTTCAGTTGAATAACATCAAAATATGACTGCCTCTGGCTACTCATCACCACCTCAGCAATTTACAGCCTACCAGACTTGTTATGCCTCCTTTCCCATTCCATACTACCACAATCATCTGAGTGACATAAATGAAGTTTTTACTAACCCAAAGTACAGTGACTTAGCTATTATCACATGATAAGCAGATTTAACAGGGTGCTGTTTCCAGAAACAGCTGGAATAGGGCAGGACACAGCTTGGTGATATTCTGAGCATGAGAACATTTTCCAAAATGTTTCAGGAAACATTAACAAAGATGACTGAACTCTAACTCCACAATTCATAGCTCTGAATAGAAGCAGGTGGCTGAATGAAAGAATACCCTTTAGAAATGGTTAGCAATGGGTCTACTGCAAATAAATCACAAATCAAATTCTACATCAAATTACAAATAGTTACATTTAGATTTGAACTTGATTTACTTTTTCTCTTTTCCCCTCAAGCATTACAAGAAACAGCTCTAAGTGCAGCTGCCATCTCAAGAAACTTCAGGCGGAGAAAAGCATTACACTGTAGAGATAGTCAAGTTACTTTCAAAACAGGAAAAAAATACCCCATTTTCTGCAAACATCTGTTTCTCAGATTGCTTGGGCAGCAGCTCTTACTGTTATTGACATCTCAGCAACACATAAGAGATTATTTGCTCTTTTACCTTTGTTTTCACTCCCTAAAATGAAGCAACTGACAAAGAGACTTGCCTGACACCAAGACTCAGACTCCTTTCCCCTAGTGTGGCTGTGATCTGGCACTACTACTGCAGTTGCCTCATTCCCATATTCACTTGCCTGAAGGGATTATACCATGGCAGCAAAGTAGATTTCAGCCTTATTCCTTGGGCAGCTTCATTTCAGCTGCCAGCCATCTATAGTATCACTGCATTAAAGAAGATCTGTTCTCCTTTAAATGGGCTGGTTTATACAGCAAAATCATAGAATCACAGAATCATAGAATGGTTAGAGTTGGAAGGGACCTCAAAGATCATTGAGTTCCAACCCCCCTGCCGTGGGCAGGGACACCTCCCACTAGACCAGGTTGCTCAAAGCCCCATCCAGCCTGGCCTTGAACACTCCCAGGGATGGGGCATCCACAGCTCCTTTGGGCAACCTGTTCCAGTGCCTCATCACCCTGACAGGAAAGAATTTCTTTCTAGTATTTCATCTAAATCTCCCCTCTTCCAATTTAAAACCATTACCCCTTGCCTGTCACTATGCTTCCTGACAAAGAGTCCCCCTCCAACTCTCCTGTAGGCTCTCTTCAGATACTGGAAGGTTGCTAGAAGGTCTCCCTGGAGCCTTCTGTTCTCCAGGCTGAACAGCCCCATCTCTCTCAGCCTGTCTTCACAGGAGAGGTGCTCCATCCCTCTGATCATCTTCGTGGCCCTCCGCTGGACCCATTCCAACAGTTCCATGTCCTTTCTATGTTGAGTACTCCAGAGCTTGACACAGTACTCCAGGTACTGTCTTTATGTCTATGTCAGGGGCATCTTCAGCTTTGAAAACTCTCTAAGTCCTTTAAGCATCTCTGGATGCCAGCCATGTGAAACTGTAAGTTACTATCTGGGGCATGTTAATGGTTTTATTTTAGAAAATGTAACCTGTTACAGAAAGAGCAACTTTCCTCCTCAAATGAGAGTTACAAGAACAAAGGCATTCAGGAACAGATACAGCCAGGAATCACTGATAGTAGGGACAGAGAACTATCACAATTCTATCTTCAAACTTCCTTCTAGCCTTCATGTCATGCAGAAAGATGCAGTTAAATTTTCCCAACAGTGGATTATCACTATGTTTCTTGCCATAGCAGTTGATGTTTAATTCTCCTTTTTTACAAGTTAAGAAAATGCCTATAGCTTCTCTGTATCTGCTTCACTTCAAGGAAGTGAAGAGAATGGGAAAGAAGATAAGAAATCCACCTTTGTAGGCAGTTTTCTAACTTCTTTTAAATCATAGCTAAAAAGATATACCACTGAACCCACTCACCACCCCCTGTAAATGACTTGGTGTGGCAATTTCAACCACCTCCAGTAGTCTCAATTTTGACTTATGCTCTTCCCCTAGATACCTTAATTCTGTGAAGAAAGAGATGGCGCTGACTTTTCAACTTGACAGGACTTTGCATTGAGACACTTCTGCAATTCAAGCGCAGGCAGCAGTGGCAAGGATCTCAGTCATGTGAGTTAGCAGCTTCCCCCAGGTCTACTGCAGCCTGAGGCTCTGGAGAAGATTGCTCAACACTGTTACTATAACAAAATGCCATGAGATTTCTGTTTCATTAAAACTGGAGGATTGTGGCATCTCATCCCAATTCTGAATGGACACGGTTTCTTAAAATTTGGAGCATTATTTGCATCAGAATTCGGTGTCCAAATATACATAACATAATTTAAAGTTAGCCTTCATCAACTGGTTGAAAATACTCAAAACAGAAGAAACATTATTCTGTACAATATAACATACTGTACTTCTCTGTACAATAAGAATTTAACATTAATTACTAGGTAGACTCCAACCCACTGACTCCTGTTGTGGAACTGGCAGGTTTGTTACAGCCTTATGAGGTAGGTGAGATACAGTATTATAAAAATTCCTTATAGAGTTTGACAAGTCCATTACACCTGTGATGTCTTTAACCTTGTGCTAGTTTATTATACTGAACTTATGTCAAAACAAATATTCCAGAATAATTGCCTGATAATGTTTGACTGCTGTGGCAATGTTGCAGAAGACATAGTGCCATACCATTCCTCCAGCTTGCAGATGACAGTACTTTGCTCAGGTTTATGTAGGAAATCAAGGAGATGAATTAATTGAAAGCTGACATTTCCACAAAACAAAACTAACATTTTTTTCAATGACTAATAGCTGAAATCACTCTCGATCTGCAAATTTTTAATTATTTCTTGTTTCTGTATTCCAGTCCTGACTGGGAATGGAAAGAAGACTACAAAATAGCAGGAGACATTGCCTGTATTTCTGCTTTTATATGAGACAGAAATTTCTGGAATTTTCCAGAGATCACTTTCTATTGCTTCTTTTTCAGAAAAAAGAGGGATGCGTTTCTCCCAGACAGGCCCAATTAGCAGTAACATGTTCATAGGCTCCGTTGATTGCCAAAAGAAACTCAGTGAAAGCCTCAAACTTAGAGAGGTATGTGCAAGAAAAGAGTGACTGAAAATTGTGTTGCCAGTTTCTTGTTGCTCCCCACAGAACTCCCCATAACAACAGCGAAAAAGTGTTTCATTTGTGGAGCAGCTGTATTCAATTGCTGCCCAGTGCCTTTCACCCTGGATCCAGATTTTGATTGCTCTGATTGTATTGGATGACACTGCAGTCATAAACACAGAATGGGTATGACAATAATAACAAAGTCCTGAATAAGAGCAGAGCTGCAGTAGACAGTGTTTGCTAAGACCTGCTAGAAAGTGGATCTATGGGAGGGCTACTTAAAAAGCAAGAGGCATAGGCAGGTAGTTATAAAGTGAGCCGTCTGCTACTGCAGATGAATCCCTAATCATCTGAAGTCACTGCCATGCACAGCAGATTGCTTGTTAAGTTAAAATGGAGGAAGAATTACTCACTCTCTACAACTACCTACTTTCTTTAATTAGCACCAGGCTAACCTGACAATGCCAAGCTCGAGTGCCCCACACACCAAACCTGACTCTTCAAGGCACCTCAAACTTTTTTTCTCCCCAACATCCTGGATAATCAAAGTAGGATGAACCTACCTGTAAGCCTGCAAACAGGCTTATGAATAACATCATAATATGTATAATGTACAAATAATATGATATATTCTATGTCACAGAAACATTTACAGTACTTAAAAATACTGAAAAGCAATGGCAATTTCCCTGGAAAAGACAGTCAATAACAATTTTTACCAAATGGAGGACCTTATTTGTAGAAGTGCAATGAAATTAAAGAGATGTGATTGAATATTGTACTCCTAGGTGCTTGTTAAGATCTTGGTCAACTGTTTCATGTGGATATTGTTACTCTTGACCAAAGCTCTCAAAACTGTCTGTGCACTGACAGGACTGGAAAGACCTGCATTATGTTTTGAGGCAAAGGTGTAAAAAAGTTAGTACCGCACAGTAAGGGAAGAATGAAGACAGAATAAAATCCAAGGTGGAGTTTAACTTTCCTAGGTGCTTTTGAGAATTCCCATGTGTAGCTCCATATGATTTATTTAAGTCAGAGGAAAAGGAACATACAGCAAGCAGAGAGTCCTCCTGAATCCCAGTCCGCTACTCTAATTACTAACACATGTACCTCTGCTCTCCTCCAGCAACAATTTGCTCTCACATCATTTAATACATTTTAAGCCTTGATTAAAAAAAAAAAATCAAAAAGAAATAAATCTCTAAACCATTTTTCCCCAACCTATGCACATTACATCTAACACATCAAGACTGAACACATGGCTTTTTTGTATTATCTGAACGTGCAGTGTTGCTTTCATATCTCTCAGGTTGTGCCACTGCTGAATTCAACTTTCTATATAAAAATGAGAGCCAAAGGCAAGCTTCTGGAACTGTACTTACTAGTCCCAGATCTCAAAAACCTTAAATAATTTGCCTGGCAATGCTGGAGAAGTATTTAGTAAAAGAACGAGATGCAGCAACAAAATATGAAATAAACATCTGTATTCAATCTTGAAGTGCTTCAAGTTACCATACATCTCTCCCCACCTTCTAAAAACATTCCCTGCCAAAGGCGTTTCTGATTAATAGCCTGGAATCCCCTTCCGTGGCTCTAGGGGAAGGGGAGTGGATGTAGTAATCTGTTATCCACCTGTCTTTGTATTATGTCATACAACACTTATTTTATCCAGAAAGATTCATCACCATTGACACCATAATAATCAGAGCTTAAAGTGCATACCAATGAACTTCTGATGCCAGCCCTAACTCAATCTAGTAACTAGAGTTGAATCAGATTTATCAAAAGTGAATCAGGAAATTTCTAATTCTTTCATATACAAACCAGCATTGTTATAAATTCATGATGAAACTAAGCAGTTAGATTACAAATATCCAGTTAAAAAGTTATTGATATTATGCAACTATGCACATTAAAGACAAATAGAACAATTCTCAGCAAACAATTATGTGTCTTTTTTTTTTTTTTTTTTTTNTTTGTAAGGTGAGACTGTAAGCTTAGTCCTGCTTACACAGGTACAGAATCAGACCTTCCACTTGCCATGAGACCAATGCAAGTTGATGTAAAAGAATTATTGGGACCAGGGTTATGCCTTAAGGACCAGCTAGGGTTTGGATGAGAATGAACCTAACTCAAACTTTGGAATTTCTTAGACTGTATGAAAGACTCCCAAAACCTCTTTGTTACATAGGAACAAGGGGAAGAATATTTTACACCACCTCAGAGCATTTTTGCTGCTCACAGAGAGAAAAAAATGCCTACAGTTGTGAGGTCCTCTGATATGAAGACAAACCTTTGAATAAATTACTTCCAATGGAATGGATTTAACACTGGAAACTCCTAGACTTATGTGCCTTTCATTTATTTGTGGATAAGCATTGGCTGCCTTTGGTTTCTGAAAGGAACCATGGACATAGAACTAAATGCCAATCTTTCCTGATATTTTAAACATTCTACTTTAAATAAAAGGCATATGCATATTTAGAAGAATATTTGTGCCACAGTCAATTTCCACTGCTGCAGAAACATATCTGTTCATGTTAAAATCATGCATAATTGACAATTTTGGACCATTTTTTCCAAGAAAAATTCCTTTAATAAACATGTGGGCAAGGGGAAAAATATCCCATCTGCTGACTGGCTCTGCAGGCATCTGGTGAATATTGTCTTTTCCTGTGCTTAATTAGCTGTAGAAGCTGGCATAGCCAGCAGCATGAAAAATAACATTAGTGCTCAGAGAAATCCTCCTATTGTTCTTCCTCAATCACTTTCAACCTAGGCAATACTAGCATACCTCTCCTGCAGCCATTTTACTTCAGACGACTTCTGTCTAACTGGAGTATCTTACCTAGAAATTCAGTATGGCAAAAGAAGGCCATAATATGTGCCTCAATTCAGAAATACATCAGAAATACTGTAAAACAGAAATCTATCCTGCAGACCTCTGCTTTTTTTTTTTCTTTGAACATTAATTTCACTGATGAAGGTATTAACACTACATTCTCCAGGCAGGGCCCCACATTAGACTGGTCCTCAGGGCTAAACACAAGAAGGCCCATTTTTGCACTGTACATTCAAGAAAGAACATGTAGAACTTGAATTTCAGGAGATGAATGTGTTTCCCAGAGTTTGATCTCAATAATCAGCGTGCACAAAGAGACTACCAGAAGTCCTGTGCACAATTCTGCATTTGGGAGAAGCAGACATAACTTTCCACTGAAATCAGAGGTCTAGCTTCAAAAGAAAAAAAATTATTTTCATGACTCTGAAATAAGTCTTTTTCCTTAGCCCACTAAAGCCAGCTTTTAGCTGTTGCAAAGAAAAACAGATGCTGCAAATTTTTCTCAGTTTTCTTATGTGAAACCAAAATATTTTATTCAATGGGTTCTCAGGCTAGGGAAAAAGAGCTTTAAAGATTTATTTGTTTAAAAATACATGATCATATAATCGATGTTTTGACAAATTTGAGATATTCTAAAGATATTCTTCAAATTCTGGGAAACACACAATGCTGTGGTGACAAACCAGTGAAATAAAGTGATTTAATCACTAAGTTGTCAGAAAACATCTCGGCATGGCATTAGCAGAAAAGCTTCTAGTATCAGCTACGTCCTCGATTATCAATGGGCCAGAATTACCTAGATACCAAGTGGCTGCAGTAGGACTAGATACACCCACTGCCATCTGACATTCAAGTCTTAGTGAAGACCAAATATATTAAATGTTTTGTTTCTATAACTTCATACTTGCAAACGTCCCATTTCTTAAAGTGATATTTATATTCATGCCTCTGTTTGCTCTGGCATTAAGGAGAGATTTAAAACAAACAACAACACTACTACCAAAATACTGTTTCTCTGTCTCTCCCTCAGCCTAGCCAGCACAAAAACATGCTTACAAGTTGAACAACATGATGTTTTAACATTGTGGTTCCTCAGAAGATGAGACTGTTTGCCCAAGTGTCTGTCCTGGGCCAATTTGCTTCTAAGAGTCCCACACAGATGTCAACAAGATCATTGTTCTCGAAGCATATGGTTTTCTCCCTTATATGTTGTTTGGCCATAAATTATTGTATAAACTGTGGAGGAGTAAGAGAAGAGGCCATGAGAGAGATATTTTTTGCCTAGAAGTAGATTTCCAATTTATAGTTATATTCCACTCTAAAATGCACAAAAAAATGGATCATGATTTATTATCTACTGTTCTGCTCTTTTATTTTCTTCTAGACCACTAAATTAACAGTAATAATATATATACATGTAGATGACTTTATGCCCAAAATAGCACTATTTGCACTATGATTATGCTTCTGTCTATAAAAGTATGTATTTGCAGCACAGCAATGGGGTCATTATGTCATTCTCGGAACAAATAATAGAATCCAAATAACCAGAATTTTAATCTGCTTTGCTGCACTAGTGTCAAAAAAACCTTTCTCCCAAAATAACAATAGCTCAGCTCAACAGTCCACCCAAATGACAAGTCATACGTTTAAATTCCTCTTCTTTCTAGAATGGACCAAAGACTTGAGCCTGCTCCCTGTAACCTTCTGAGTGCCTCAGCCACAAGGCTACCTGAAGTGGGTCAGCTTCTGAGTAACATTAGCTTTAACTAAAACTAAAACAAAATACTAAATTATCAAAAACTTTCCATGGTTCATTTAGATAAACCATTTTCCATCCTGTTCTTTTTTTTTTTTTTTTTAGGCAATGGCAGCGTGTAATCACCAAGTGAACTGCACAGCTACATTTCAGTTTTGCTAGTGAAAACTGAATTTAGAAAAAAATCTCAGAGGTAGGACTGAAACTCAGAGCTAAAATGTCTTACATATAGGTTGTATCCAGCAGATATTAATAAATTCACTAGTTAAAATAAAAGGTATTTCCTCTATCACAGTTCAAATAGTTACTTCTGAGTACACCTTCAGGTATAACCTGGAAACACTAGAAATATATTTTCCACACAGGTTATGGTATAATTACTTACCTTCAGTCTATTTTTTATCAGACCACATAAGAAAGTATTAGGGAAGTAATTACAGCAATTAGAAAGAGATTCTTTGATGCCATTCTGTTACAGGGGCTAGACCTTTCTAGCTAAAAGAAAATATTCTCTGCAGCCATATAATATACAAAAATCCATGTTCCTGTTGAGTTTTTCTTTAAAATCTATGCACAGCCTGTGTGTGATTTACAGTCTCTCAGTTCATATTAGTTGCCTGGGCCTGAACTAGCATTCTGCAGTGTTTTAACACCAAGTCCAAGACAAAATTATCAATAGGACAGTTAAAACACACTGTTCTTTCCATAACCAGTCACATCACACTTAATTTTTAGTATTACAACAGTAGAATGTCACATTTGCTTGGTAGAAAGATCATACAGAGTCATTTTGAACATAGCAATTAAACCTATCCAGAACAAAATCACTCGATATGAGAATGTAATTGCTAGTTGTGTTAAGGGAACACAGCAAACACCCTGAGCATGCAAGAAAAGTGGATGGATGTTAATACCACTCATGAAATATTTATCAGTAAATGTAGATACTGAAACATACAGGGCGGCTACTCAGATACCATTTGCCTTTTTGGATGCACTTCTCAAAAAAATAGTACAAAGTATTTACGTAGAGCTGAAGCTCTTCCAGTGAGGAATTTGATTAGATCCACCTGCAGTGAAGTGTGAGATTGTGCCAGTGGTGTTCTCCTATCCACCCTGAACCCTTCCCCTGAGCCACCTCAGAAGGAACAAAAGCCACTGTTAATCTTGCAGAGAGAAGAAAAGAGTTTGACACCAAAATACCACCATGCAGGAGGTCCGACTTCACACCCTCTAATGAGAAGCTGCAGCTGGTGAGAAGGGAGAGAAGCACAGGGATCTCCCAAGATCTTTTAGTGAAAAGGATGCTGTACTGTATTTAGTATGAAGTGAATAGGGTGAAAGTCCTCCACCATCTGCTAAAAGGAAATTAAACTTTGATACTTTTCTCTCTTTAGAGCTTCCTTATTGCTATTAAGATTGCAATCACACATGGGTTACTCCTCTCCTTTGCTCAGTATCCCACTGCTGCCCACAAGGTCTTATCTGTCACGCTGAAAAAATTTGGTTTGGGAGCAGAAATGCCAGTAGTGGGACGACAGGTTTGCTGAGAATTAATAACAGCATTAACCTAATGAGATTTCTTGAGAATTTGCCTTCTAAAGAGATAGTTCTATATGCATGTCCCAAAGTAGACTAGGACTTGTGTAATATTTCCAGCCTCCCCCTCCCCCGTCCTTACCTGATCTGCTTAGCCAGTAAATGCTATAGCACTAATTACACAGCATGAGTTTTTATCTGTAGGATCGGATTAGTAAGGCTTTTTGGACTTCAAGCATATTTCACCTGTAGTCTTAAGGGTTGTAAAATTGATGTTAAAAATATGAAACCAGAGCAATTTCTGAGGGATTTGCAATGGGGGCTTCTCAGGTCAGCCGTTCTGTCTTCCAGGTCGACTTTTTTCATGTCTGTTATTTCCTAGAACACATTTTCAGCAGTGCTGTAGGGCTTTCCCACCTCATCTCATCACAAGGCAACCCAATGAAAGAGTGGCCTTTGTCAAATGTTCTTCCTCCCAACCCTCCAAGCCCCACAAACAATCAAACTCAACTCAACTACTCTTAATTTCCTTTTAACATTGTGCAAGAATGATTTACCAACTCTTCTGCTTTCATCAGAAACCTTACTCATCTTTGCTCTCTGAAACTGCTCAAGCACCTTAAAACATTTCTCCCTATGTAGTCACCCTTTGGTGAGGGGAAAGAAATAGCATGCTATAGAGCCTATATACATTGTATATATCCATTACAAGTGAGTAACTTTCTTCCCCAGCACCTTCCTTTTCAGCTCTGCCCTTTTCCAGAGTCAGAAATCACTAAGAAGAACTAGATATGTTTAACAAAAATAAAATTAAGAGCTCCTCGTCTGCTGTGGACAGTATTTTCAAATAAAAGATTCAGTAAAATACATACTATCAGGGAAAGATTTAATCAAAGTGGAAAAAAATATAAATTACTTTCTATTTTTGAAAACATCTCTTGAAAGCTGTAAAATCTAAATTGGTTTTACTTGGCTTTTGACCTTTCTTGCAACAAAGCACCGAAACTCAGAGGCCAGTCCAGTATCTTGTGTACAAGTGGAAAAGTTAATGCATGCACCCTCTGAACGTTTTGCAATCAACTCTTTGGATCTTCAGAGGAAGGAATAGGCACAAGATACATAGCACAATGCCATGAAAAAAACCCGAACCAGAACTAATATCTTAGATCTGGCAGGCTTTCTTTAAGACTAAGTTGCGCTGAGGATTTCTCTACAGTGTAACAGATTTTTTTTCCTCCAAAGAACTACAAGAAGCTGTTCACATCAGAGTACTGGCAAGACTTTTACACAAAGTTCTCCCTCCAGCTGGGGACAGTGCTTATACCAAGCTCTATATGATGACAATGCTCTAGAAAATTAATGCACATTATGGAAAAAGTTCCCATGCTTCATCTAAATTGCATTATGTTTGATGCCAAAAACAAAGTTCAAAGCACTCATCACAACTCAAATTCTCCTGAGACTGACGCATGGTAAGGTAGGACAAAACCATACACACACACATAATGTTGTAACTTGATGCTATGATATCCTTTGTACTCCAAATATTACATATTCTGTAGTTTCAATAATTTAGAACACTATATAATTTATACAGCGTGATTTGAGTCTACATTTGATTAATGATAGAAGGTAATTCTAAATATAGTTATTCTAAGAAAAACCACTGGCTAGACCTGTAGAAGCAGGAATCTGACCTCTTTACAGCAGTAAAAATGGTAAATTTTAACACATATATACACAGACACATATATACTTAACATATATATACTTAGACACATATATAAATTTTAACACATATATCTGTATACATGTGTATATACAGATATACACACATATAAATTTATATCTCTATGGCCTAGCTACAGAAGTTACTAATCTGCTTTACTTGCAGATTACTCCACAGATTTGTACAAATTTGGATACATTTATTAAAAAA
>VZRU01015091.1:38107-75331 GCA_013398155.1 Pedionomus torquatus
AAAAAAAGAAATACTGGAAGAAAATAAGTGATTTTACTGCAGAAACTATAGATGCAGTGAGTCAGATCCTATAAACATAAATCAGCATAACTCTATTGAAGATGGTGCTAATGAAAATAGTGATTTATACCAGCTGAGGTTCTACACCATACCATTAAAATTGTTTGTAAAGACTTTTAGTGTGAAACGCTGTGTTTATATGCTCGAGCAGTCCAGCTAATTTTAATTGAATAAATTCCTTATAATGAGCAGGGTTTATCCTGCCTTCTTTTTGCATGACTTATGTATGATACCTATCTGCAAATACACCAAATAACAAAATAAACACTGATCAATAGGAACAGAAACTTGCATTTGTTTAATTGTGGAGCCAGGTAGTTGATATGATAGTGCTTCTGTTTATACAAACTTAATGCCTAAGAGAATAATTGGAGTGATTCAGGAAAGAGACTTCCACAACTTCTGTTAATTCCTAAATGTTTTCTTCTGTGATGATTCATACCTCCCTTTCTATACATATTTTGCTTACAGACATTTCTTTAGCAGCATTGAGTTTCTACAGCTACTTTACATCTGAATCTTCACATTCTTATTTAGAAAAATGCTCATTAGCTATACTGAGATAAAAAATTACGACTCAGAGAGACTGTTTCACAACAGCATCCACAGTTACAGGGTGACAGCTTAAACCACCTTTTCAATACACACCACTCTTGTGTCTCAGCTCCTTTCAAATTTGAATTGTGTTATGCATTTTTATCCCTAGGATGTTAACCTTGAAATGCACCCATGAACCAAAATAGACACATATAGCAAATGCTTTTTACTTTTCTTTAAACTTTGACGTAGTTCATAAGAAACCAGAATTTAGTTGCCAGCTTCAAGCAGTGTAGAACAGAACCCATGCTCTTGCCCTAAACATAGGAACACAGCATCAGATGTAGCTTTCATACTGCAGTTCCACCAAGAAAAACTCAAATACTTCCCCAACACCACTCTTCCTACCCAAATATCTGGAATTCTTCATATATTTGGCAGTTATATTCTAAACCAGAACACAGCAAAAGAGATACCGATTTGGATTAGGTTTGTCACATGCAGCTTGGGTGACCTGAGCAACCTGGTCTAGTTGGGGATGTCCCTGCCCATGGCAGGGGGGTTGGAACTCAATGATCTTTAAGGTCCCTTCCAACTCTAGTCATTCTATTTTTCTATAATTCTATGATCAGCAGGAATTCATGAAATATCACAAAATCTGTTGCTCCTCTGCAATTCAGAAACCTATGTTCAACAGGAAGGCTTGACAATGCTTCCAAGTTCTGAGTTTCCAGTACCCTCACTCTATGACCTGATGTAAACCTCTGTTGACGAAAAGAGCAAGCTTTAACTTTCACACGAATTTGGTTTTAAAAAATATATTGTTGCAATGAAAGCATCCAGGTCATTAAAAAGCAGCACAATGCTCTGTAGCACTTAAACCAGAAAAAGTAACGTCTGCTCAAAACTTCTGGGCGTTATACAACCAGTCACAGGATAGTTTCTCCAGAATCATAGCTGGACTTCTTTAATGCTATGTCCCACTTTTACTTCATGAACAAAGCACAACTCTCATTTTATGTACTGAATGATGGAAAATGATTACTCTATTATAAAGTGGGAGGGCCTGAGTTGACTGCTGAAGCTGATGAAAACTGTTTTAAGCACATTATATTTTATCATATTAATGTCTTGATTACCTCCTGAAATTGCAGTTTTAAGTGAGTACATTAGGAGTAGGTGGAGATTTTTAATAAGAAAATAGGCTTATAGCTACAGAGAGTCACAAACTATGACTTCAGCTATTCAGAAAATTAAGATGTGTCTCAAAAGTTACAGCAAAATTATAAACCCAAATTGACACCTTAATACTTTTATTATTTGTTCAACATAACAATAAAACAGACTGACTGAAACTCATAGAAGCGAAACTAATAGAAGAAAGATGAGCTAGAAACAGACATATTTATACACACATGGGGATCTACTTTCAAAATCAATTTTTAAAAGAGTCCCCAAAAGACTTTTCTTCAGTGCATCACTGTTAGCTTCAATCCCTTTTGCTACCTATTAGAACTGGAATAGAGACCAAATGAAATACTCCGTTCAATCACCATGTTATCTCTTTTGGGGAGCACTCAGATCTATGCACCATGCTAGTTGCAGCCATGACCCTCAATAGCAATACACTATCTTTGTTAAATTTTTATTTCTGGCCTTCATTGACAGTCCTTTGGAGGTGAGTTTCTCAACGAGCTGTTACTGTTGGCTCAGGAGATGGAGTGATAGCACCTTATTCCCTTAAAGAAAAAATACCCAATAAAAATTCTAAGACAAACTGAGCAGCTACTGTATATGACATGGTGAATTTCTTTTCACTGCTTCAACATAACATTACTTTTATTCCACTGATATTCTCAAATTATTCTCTTGATGTGTATTAGCAAAACCAAAGACCCTCCACTTATATAATTGGATGGTTAAATTATAAAATAGACTGATACTCTGGATTAGGAAGGTGTACTGTCCTTAAAACTATTGTTGGCCTTTTTGGTGACCTGAGCAAGGTCACTTCAACACTGTCATCTCTTTCCCCCTCCTGCTTTTGTCTGTCTGCCAGGACTTACTGTAAGGTCTGTGCAGTATGGGATGTCTCTTACCATGCATTTATATAGTACCTATTGCATTGGTGTTTCTGCTTCTACTGCATATTAAAAAAAATAATTTGCAAGACAGTTTAAAAAAAAAGTGAAGAGGTACAAAGCTGACCTTTTCATGGCTTCATCTAGCTTGTGTACAGTATTCTGTATTACGCTGTTGTGACTTGATCATGTGCATTTGTCTTACAGTAAAATATCCCAATTTTGTCCATGCAACAACCACAGGTTCAGAAATAGCATATTGATCAGGTCATGTTGTAAATATAATATGACACAGAGTGCAGATCAATACACTGCTGTGCCTGCTACTACAATATGGAGTACAATCAGATCATTATTTTTAGCTCTTAATAACTACAGGAGCTTGATTTCATCATTTTAAAGGTGAAGAGAAGTGTTTGAAAAACAATGTCATTAGTGGCTGCTGTGTGAGCCAACATCAGTGTGCATCTGTCGCAGACAACCAGCCATGTGCAGGTACCCCACAAGCCCATTTTCCTCTCTTCATGGAAACAGAGGAAAGAACTGAGGCAGAACTACCTTTTCTATTGCTTTGTCTGGAGCCATAGAATGTTTGGAGAAGTTTTTGAGCAGAGATTTACACCCATCATGATGGTGCATGTCACTCTGCAAAGCAGGCTGGGTGAAGTTCCTGCCCTAATACCTTACACTGAAGACAGGGTCTATATTAATTTCTTCTCAGTGCAGTTGTAGTCAAGCTAACACGGGGATGGACCATAGTGCAAAGACACCAAAACTGACTCAAAACAATTCCTCTCTCTTTCTCTGAACATCTCCCATTTTTATCATCTCCTTCTAAAGCTGAGAAAACTCAATTAAACTGAATAGGACTCAGCAAACTGCTTTTCCTCTATTAAGAGTGACAAACCAAAGAACTGAACAAAACAGCACTTTATGAAGTGGAGAAAATAGCAAAACACAAAGATAAGCAAGATAACACCCCCCCCTCTCCCCCCCCCCGATCCCCCCCTTAATCAACAACTGCAGTAACACCCATGAAATAGTTTTTAAAGAGCAACTGCTAGGATGAGTTCATTCACTTCTGTGCTGTTACCTCCCTTGAAATCTGAGATTGTCCAGGTCCAGGGTTTGTGGTCAACCTTCTGACCACCAAGGTCTTATCCAGGCTATTTGAACCCAACTGCACAAGCTGCCAGTGATTCATTCTAAGATTCATGAATGAAGAAATGATCATCTGTAAATGTCCTCTCTGATACAGAAGTCACTACTTTTATTTAGTTAAAACTGACCTGAAGTAATTGTCTTTTCTGTTTTCCTAAACACTAATTTCTGGTGTTTGAACTTCATTTCCAATGTTCTAACTTCAGTAATTGCCACTTTAATCTTTTGCAGCTTCACATGTTCTCGGTAATGGAGAATAATAAATGTAAATGTAACATTTAGGCCATCAGTAATTTATCCTGGGAGAGCAGTTCAAAGGGAGCATCAGCTTGAAACTATTGGTTCATTTGTGAAGTTTGAGGCAGGAGACCCAACTGTCGTCTGACTTCAAGGAGCCTTTGTACAAGACTAATTATAAAACAAAGCCACCGGACTGGTGCTGATCAGTTATTTATATTTTTGATGAAGTTATCTGCAGTTATTTTTTGATCTCTAATTAGAGGTGACCTCTAAAGCAGGGTTTTGCTTCATTTTCCAGAAGAGCAGCTCAGGAATCATTCAATCACTCACTTAAAATATATACCACAGTGATCTTTACACTCCCTAGAGTTGATTCTTAGTTAACAAGAGAAAAAAAAAATATCTGATTAAGTTCACAAAGCTGGTTCCCTGAGTGACTGAAGGCTTTTTTAAAATATGTCACACAGATGGAAAATGTTTTCTAGTAGCATCTACAACGTCATGACACTCTCTTTTAAATCCTTCATAATTTGTGACATAGAATTAACAGCTGTTTTTAAAGTAAAATGTAACCCATGGGGAATGGGAGGAGAGGACAAATCTGGACTCTTTGCTTTCTGACATTCTCAGACCAGGAAAGGAAAGGTTCCATTTTAGTCATTTAAATGCTAATATAATTTCATGACCACCTGTCACTCCATAAAGTGCTTTCCATCACCTTAATCACATTCTGCTCTCCTCAGCAGAAAATTAGCTGATGCTAAAATACCAAAAATTATTAGGAAAGTTTTATTTTCTATGTATAGATCGTTTGGTATATGAGGGATCTACTTATCTTAATCAAATGCTGATATATACAGCAGTCACTTTCAAATACTAGGGAACAGAAAACAGCCTTAGATGTTAAAACATCTGCAAGAGATATATTTCTATCTCTTTATCCCTAACTCTCAGTACTTCTAGTAGTGAATGCCAAGTCCTTGGGATAGAGCAATACTTCAATCACAGTGTGTAAGATGATTCTGACTCCATCTTAGAGAAGCTTCTCCAGAAATGGTGAAGCTTTCCTGTACTTTAGGAAAAAGACATACATAAACTGTCTTCTTAACCTGTTTCTTCACATCTCAAGTATAGTGTGTTTTCAGCTGTTTTGGCTAGACATTCTTTTCATGTAGTTAAGTAGGGACAATATTAAGATATTCAACAATCACTTTAAGAAAAATAGGAATCAGCAAATACATGAAAACATGTCTAGAAGGAAACAAGTAATAAGAACATGGAAGTAGCAGCCCAGCAGGTATTGAAGAGATCTGCTTTAGCAACACAGTAAAAACGTTTTATCCGATAAACACTGATGAGTAGTTTGTTCCACGGAAGCCACCCAGTTAGAGCAAAAATGCTGTGCTATGTCTTATCATATGCCTTTCAACCTGACTTCCTTATTCAAAGAAATATTTGCCACCAAGTCGTGGTCTACGGTAACTTAATTTCCCCCATAAACCCACTTTTTTGAAACTGTAGACTGTTCATGTATTACTTCTTGCTGAGGATATAAAGTAGGAAAGTACCTTTACCTGAATCATCTTAGAAGGTGACATATAGTTCTTAGTACTGTAGAAATATAATGATAATTATTATCCTTATTCTTAGCTAAAATAATGATAAATGTAACCTTAGAATTATAAGCAAAAATTCAGTCATCTTATTCCAGTTAGCTCAGTATCTGGACAGGAAAATATAATAAAATATATTAAGCAAATACTCTTAAATTTACTTTAAAGTTTAGACTAACCATACAATGATAACATGGTTAGCTATAATCCATTAATACATATTAAATATTACTTTCCTAATGTATATTAAACCCGAACTCATATTTAATCTCATGCATCAGTATCATCTAAGATGATGCTCTTTCCTGGTACAGAGAAACCCAAAGACTGAAAATCCAGTACTCAGATTCTCACCCTTCTAAAATCTTCTTCCAATATTAGCCTAAAACAAGCCTTCAGTTTTCCATGTATGTTTTTCTGCAGACACAAGTAGCATTAACCAATCTCTATCAGCCACTGACAGTAGACGTCCCCAAATTCTTTCTAGCTGAATTGCTATCCTTGAATGAACAGCATGGCTTGAGCAGTTATGACCTGCAGCTAGCAAAGGCAATGTCCTAGTTTGGGCTTGGATGTGTAACAATTCGATGACGTGGCCTTATTGCTGGTATAACAAATTCTAGTTCTTTTTAATCTCAATCCTGTTTCATTATGTTTGAGTCTGTTGTTAGTTTTTCATATAAACTTAAAAAGAACTTCAGGGAGACTGTGTTTTGGTTTTGTTGTGTTTTTTTTTTTTTTTTCTTTTTTTTTTTTCTTTTTTTTTTTTTCCATACTCCAGTGCTTAGATGCAAATTGTTCCCAGATATTCCTGAACAGCTTTGCAGTTTTAACTATAACTGTTTTTTATGACTACATTTAACAATGGTTTGTAGGTTTTCTTCAGAGCTTTTTCTTTATGTTTTAGAGGAACCATGCACCCACTGTGCAAAAAATCAAGTCCTTTGGACTTGCATTACTATTGATGTGTCTCCATTACTATTACAAAGAATCTAAATTTTCCAGTGGGAACCACCCTGTCAAAGCATTACGAAGCAGCATTAACATAAAATCCTGGCTATGCAAGTCAAACGGGGTTGGGTTTTACTCTTGTTTCTGTTTTGTTTTGTTTTGTTTTTCTTTTGGTGTTACAAGTCTTAGATTGTAGTAAGACTATTAGAAAAAGCTCATGGTTCAAACTTTTCAAGCAAAAGTGGACTGTGTTTTTGAACAAAGCTATGTGATTCTAGCAATAGAAGCCAGACTGCTTTTGGAGCTAATATTTGTTTTGAAGACAACCTGACAGCATTTTGACAGTCCCTTTGACACACTGTAGTTTCTCATTCTAAGATCCCAAAACAAAATGTAGGAAAGTATTGAGTGCTGCGGAATCTTGCACTTACAGCTTCAGCAAATGTTGCACACAGTTTCATCAGAGTCTTTCATGTGACTTGGAAGCAAGCAAAGGTTCATAGTATCTTTTTCATCCATTAGTAAAGAAAGCATAAGTTAGATTTCATGAGTGTATGAGAACATTGGGGTTCTCTGGCAAAGATTCTGCAAACATAAGATGTTATGATACTGTAATTGTATGACAACGAGTTTTCTCAAGTGATAACACAGTGTTTTTCACAATGTGTAACATCTCACTACTGAGATATTCATTCTATCTTGTTATTTACCTTTGCCCTAGTGCTTTCTGTCCTTAGGAATAAAGTGGTACCAACAGAACATGCACATAAATCCTGCAACTGTTGCAGTGGTAGATACTAAAAAGTAAAGGTT
The DNA here is from genome assembly GCA_013398155.1 of Pedionomus torquatus. Classification (NCBI taxonomy): domain Eukaryota; kingdom Metazoa; phylum Chordata; class Aves; order Charadriiformes; family Pedionomidae; genus Pedionomus; species Pedionomus torquatus. Next base: position 45,564 of record VZRU01015091.1, read on the forward strand.
TGCCACAGCACTGGAATAGTTATCTCCTATTTATAAAATGCTGGTGCCACTCTTCTCCCCTGTGTGACTGCTGCAGTGTAACCTCTGGCAATTTTGGACTGTAACTGTAATTGTAAATTTTCAACAATTTCTGCAGTATACTTTGAACAGACATTTATATGCAGTCCACAGACACTCATGCTTATATATATGATGGTCTTGTACGTAAAGTTCACCTCTTTGAGTGTCTGATAGCTGCAATATGAAGAAGCGCTCTGTTATATTCTCTTTGTAAATTATATGGGGGAAAACAACATAACCTGTTCTGTAATAATATAAAATAACTTTTCCTTCCTGAAGTATGAAGCTATAGGACACACACCAGCTTTTAAGGCTAGGAGACAGTGCTTGATTGCACCAACACAGCTGCCATCTCCCTTTTCAGAGGTGCCAAACAGAAAACCCATGTCAAAACCAGCTTGAAAGGAATATCTGATTCAGATAAGGTAAACAGCAGCATAATTTTTCCTTTACCAAAATGGCCAACTGAGGACACCATAGTTTTAGTACTTGCATACTAAACAGATGTTGGTATTAATTACTTGGTGAATCCTGAGAGAGATCAGGTACATACAAAGAAATCAACTTACTTACACTGTCAGAAACAACTCTGAAAGAAAAACCAGTAAATATAAATTAAATGAATCTGGAGATCCCTCCAGCATAGTCAAATACAACACGCAATTTGAATGGGGATGCCTAATTGACTGGTATTAGGGTGTGTGGTGGGTTTTTTTTGTGTGTGTGTTTTTTTGTTTGTTTGGTTTTTTTTTTTTTTTGTTTTTTTTTTTTTTTGTTTTTTTTTTTTTTTGTTTTTTTTTTTTTTTCCCCAAGGAGTACTATATATATCAAAGTTGGCAGATTTATGAAAAGTTGTCCAGGAGACCAACACACAACAACCTGAGATGATCAAGGAAATAGATTCAAGGTTCAAAGATTCTACCATGACCTGGGTTTAACATAAATGAGCTATAAATGAGCTAGATTTCCTGAGCTAAAGCTTTTGCTGAACCTATGTTGGGAAGTCCAACAGACGTCTAATTAAAGAGAATTGTGAGAAATATTTCCTGGTTTGGCAATCAAAATAAAATTAATTAAAACAGAACCCAAAGTTTGAAGAATAATGAAACTATAGGGAAAGAAGAAAGAAATGAGTATTTGTTTCATATAATCTCCAGTAAGAGTTCACATTTTGCTTCCTTGGTGAAAACAGTACTATCATTTAATTGATTGGACTGACCACCAGAGAAGTAGCCAAATTGGAAATTGTGAGCAAAGCCTACTCTAAAAAATGGAAAATACCAAGAATAGCTAGAATTATTAAAGATCAAAGGCCCAACAAGCACACTCTACTTTGTCTTCACAATATCTAAAACTGGATACCAAGGAGAAAATAAAAGAGCACACAACACTACCTTTCCTCCAGCATCCAAACATTTTTGGTTCAGCATCTTCCTTGGACAGATATAGTTTCTGAGTGATCCTCAATGGGTTTCTCTTCCCTGAACTGTCATTGAAACTGTGCATACTTCCAGCACTACTTTAGTAGTGACTTGCCAAACTCAGCTGATTTTTATAGGAAGAACTGTCTCTAATTGTTTCAAGCATGGCTTTTCTCAAGTTCACTGCCTGGCTCTGTTTCTGTATCAGAAGTAGGAATGCCCGATCCTGCTTCTCCAAATGGCTTGTTATGCTATATACTTCTTTCGTTTCCCCTGTTGTTTCTTTCCCAAACCAAAAAAGACTTGTCTAATCAGTTATTCTTTAGAAAAGGCCACAATTCCCCAATATAACTGACTCATACTTTTGATGTGCAAAGACAAATCAGAGTACAGTTTGCTATTCTAAATTCCTCAGAAAAAATAGTTTGAATCATTATATCCTAAGCTGCTTGTGTCCTGTGAGGCACTCAACAATCTATCCTTTTACATAATTCAAAGCATACAGTCTTAATACCTGTTTTAGGGACACTTTAGCTTACTGAAACCACAGAAAGAGTTCCTCTCATGTAATTCTCAAACCCAGTAATAAATAATTTTCAGAGGCAGAAATGATTTGCAAACAGTCCTTCTTTGCTGTATTACCAAGCCGTGACAAATATATCTTCTATTACATTGCAGACTGAATTTCTGTATTCCATGGAGCTGAATGTTTCTGCACAAAGGTGTCTAGTTAATGCAGTACCAACAACATCATGTTAACAGATTTTTGATTCACAATCTCACAAGGGTATGCACTCCAACAATAGAGGGGGGTTATACTGACAATGTAACACCGAGCTCTCACTCTTGCCTCTGGCCACAATCCCACCGGAGACTCAAAGCAGTGGAACCGCACTCTGACCTGCTGTTGAGGACAGCATGGAGGGACAAGTACTAACATCAGGCCCAAGGGTTTTCACTTAAAAGTGCTGCTAGAAGATACACATACCCTGCCTTTGCCTACTGCCCTTCCCAGTAACAGGAACCAATACATGGGACCTTGGGAGCAAATCTATGTATGACTACAAATATTCCAGGTGATGATGTAATTTTCCTAGAGTTCCTAAGTACTTGTTCTGAACTCATAAAGGCTACCCTGCAACAAGCAGCTATATATTTAAAAAATAGCTTCCACTGGAGAATACCTTACGTTCATTAGAGTGTCTGTACAGAGCACTATTAATGCATGTTTCCTCACATGTGGAATTCTACAATTCCAGTTGCTAATTAAATCACTGCGTTCTCAATTTAAGCTATCTTAGCATAACTGACTCATACTTTTAGTGTGCAAAGAAAGATCAGAGGACAGATTGCCTATTCTAAATTCCTTTGAAAAACTAATTCAAATCATAATATCCTAGACTGCTTCTCTCCTGTGAGGCACTTGCTTAACAATCTATTCTTTTACATAAGTCAAAGAGCAATTCAATTCTAAAATCACAGACCTTGAAATTTTACAACTAGCCTAATTATCATTTAAAAAACTCATGATTTAACCATTAAAGTATACTTAATTAGAAATGTCACATGTGTTTAATTTATATAAATGCTACTTAAATTATAATGAAATGGGTTAGTTTTCAAGATAATTATATGGAAAGTATAACTTAATAATTTAATCAAATACTGAACTTTATCCCTGTAATTCTCCCTATTTACTTTCCTTTCCTGGGAGGACAAATTGGCCATATTCTTTTCTTTACCAGTGACAGGGCTGAAGTTCAATATTTTGTGATTGATGGAGATTAAACCCAAAATTTCTGTAATGTGGAAATGAGAAGATGTTCTGGTTCCCTTGTGCTCTGAAGCATACCTGTCCTGAAGGACAGACACTGCCATGTTCAATAATATTGACAATATTGGTTTTAATACAAAGACAGAGGGTAAAGAGATTTCATTTCAAAGAGGCACCGTGAGGACAGACCCACACAAGTCTGTGAACATTGTATTTTGTTTGGCAGTAAAAAAAAACTGCCTGGCTTTTGCTCTGCACAGTCAGATGGCTCAACTGACTACACCGATAGATTAAATTTTGTAGGTATTGTTGAATACTAAAACATAATACACCATTTTGCTGCCTTCAGAATAACACTTATTACAGATAACACTGGAAAACATTTAATATTTCCATGAACAAAAATGTTAAGATCCCTTCACAATTACTGTATAATAAAAGAGCTTCTGCTTTGGGTGATGATTTTCCTCTTTCATGTAACGAGCTGTCATGATTTTCTTTATTACTTCTTTTTTACTGAGCAGTAAGTTGCAATCTAGTAGGTGTCTAGGTTAGCTTGTCCCCAGAGCAGTATTTGATATGCAAAATATATCTTATTAGTTTTCAATTTGCCACTAGCTTAGTTAGGAGATGCAGTTAAAACTCCTCAACAGCAGGTATTACTCCTGCATTATGAAATAGTGTGATAAGTGATCTGTGAAGAAAAAACATGATGCAAACTTAGCTTCACCAGGTTTTACTCAATTTGCAGTTTGTATCACTCATGAAAGGCAGCAGAAAGAGGAATGCAATTTACCCACAACTCGACACCAAACTGAAAAAGCAAGGATAGTTTATTGTGAGTACATTGAACCTGTCCCAAGGGGTGGAGTGGGAGACAGCAAGCAGATGGATTTATGGTACTTTGGTCTTTTTTCCTTTGACAGTAATCAAGAGGGAGAAAGTGAGGATGGCTACTAAAACAACGATTGAAATAACAATGTGGAGATTCAGAAGATGTTCACTACCCTCTGAATATATTACTGAAACTATTTACCTGTGCAGCATCAAATAAAGTTCCTGGGAATGAAAATCAGACAGAGGTTCAAAGACATAATTTCAGAAACTGGGCCATAAAAAAGGATAAGGTAGAGGAAGTTTGCAGTACTGTAGAATAACAAGGGGAAACGGAGCTCAGCATTTAAAAACTCAGAAAGCAGATTTCTTTCATAAGGTGCAGGCTCATCAATTAGAATTTTCAGTACAAAGATATGGATTTCTATTTAGTAAATTATACATAAACGCGACAGCCCTCAAAACTAGCAAATACACTCTTGTAATTAGGCTGTCAAGATTTTTCTGATGGTCATAAAGGAGTATTCACACTACTGCACTGGATAAAATTTTCTTCTGGAATACTGTGCGCAGTTCTTGTCACCCTAGAAAAGATCAATTCAAACTGGGAAAAATACAAAATGGTTTCCAGGACAAAAGGAGATGAGGAGGCTATTTTATGAGAACAGGCCAAAAGAACTTGCCTTGTTTAGCCAAGCAGAAAGTTGAGAAAACTACAGTTACTCTCTCTGAATAAATCAAGGGGGTGAAATCAAGGGAGCAAGAGAAGTTACTGAACCTAGAAACATAATGGTAGTTGGAAAAGAAATTGTTAAAAGAGACCACAAAGAATCTTAAGTTAGAAGTTAGCGATAAAGGACTACCACCAAATACAGTTTTTAAAGAGAATGTATCAACAAAGTTACAGTGGCTGGGGTGCACTGATACAGGAGACCCTTTCCGGGTCTGATTTTTAAAACTCATCGTTGAAGGGACAGTTATAGCTTAGCTGAATTCGTGAGAAATTTCTTGAAAATATGACTTAATCTTCTCAGGTGCTAATAGTACAGTAGCATCCACAAGATAATGTAATTTCAATAATTACATGTTTTTCTATCCTCAAAACTAGGAAAATAACACTAAAAGCAACACCAAAATCAGCTTTGGGTATAATCAAACTCTTGGTCCCACCAACACTGCCAACAAGGAGACAGATTTCCACACAGGTGCAACTATACTCTTTGTTTTTGCAAAGTAAATGCTGGTTCCCGCCATGCCCAGATGCTACCAGAAGCAGCTTGAGAACAGCAGTTGCCTTGAAGATGATGACTATTCCTAGCATAGAAAATACTTCTCTAGTCTTTGAGATGATATACAATACACCTGCTGGTCACAGAAATACCCTGTTATGTGTGGCCTACTATGTATGCAGGTATATAGCATGCTTTTTGTTTAAATTATGACACAATAAGCAACGATGATACAATGAAATAATGCCAAATGTTCCATAAAGTCAATAGGCTTGAAAATGGAAAAAATATTACTGGTGTGAATGACTCTAAGGCACAGTAAATACATTCCTTTTATTAGTTGTTTACAGTTGTGGCAATAACATGGGTGTGCTATAATGTTGTATATGTTTATTTCCTGCATGGAAGATGTATTGCCACAAGCTATTTGCAGCTGACAGTCTCAGCAAAACAACATTTGTAATGTAAAATCGGCACATAAAGGGGCTCATCCTCATTAAGTATGCAACAAGGCATGACAACTCAATAAAATATCAGGATGCTCTCAGCAAATGTCAGATCTGTCTGCCTCTTGACTGATTATGGTCTCTACTCTTACATACTTGTGCACCTGTACTGAGACATTTTTTTGATGGCATCAATGTAAGACTCATGTTCTGCAGCTGATTTGGCTCAGCAGGCTAAACCCAGGAAGATAAGAAGGGACATAGTAAGGACTATTGGCTGACCATATTTTGTTTTTTCTTGGCCACACTATGCAAAAGAGACATTTACTCCGAAGTCCTGCATGCATCAGCTACACACAGAAACTCAAAAAAATATAATTGAACCACAGAAATCTTTCCACTAATGCAATAGTATGCTACTTAACAGGTGCTTTTTGACTTACTTTTTAATCTCTACACTGAAGAATGAATGATTTGCATGAAGTGATTAAGCCAGTGTTGGAACCAGAAGAGGAATGAAGCAATCCTAATTAATGTCACAATTACAATCATCTACACACCAGAAATGTAAGAGGAACATTTTACCAGTGAGCATAGTGAAGACAGTGGATCTAAATTCTAAGCTTACTACAGTGGGAATACTTTGATAGTCCCATCTGAAAAGGAGGATTCACATATTTGGAGTACCAAGGACAAAAGTTTTCAGCAAAAATACTGATTCAGAATTGTCAGGTTTTGTTTAGACCGTTGATTTCAGGTCATTATTATCTTCAGCCACACTATCAGTTACTCTGATTTACAATAATTTAAAGGTATTTGCAATACACTTCTCTTGCAGGTCTTACTCCCTCTGTTTTCACACTGGGTATCAGAGTGTCATGACTTCAATGCATCCTGCGAATCCAAAAAGAAAGTAGGTTAACACAGATATGGCTTTGGTTCTGAGGAACTCCCATCACATCTAGTCTTAGATTTTCACATAAAAGCAGAGGCTAACTCTGGTCTGACCAGATTCACTTCTTACACATATATTTCTATTTTTCTGAGAGAAATTTCAATCAGAACTAGCTTCTGACAGAGCAAGTTAGGTTTTTCATTTTGAAACTACGCTATTTTCATTGAACTATCCTGCCTTGCATAAACTGCATGAGTGCATTATTATTCGTAACTTAAGCTATTTAACCTTCCATTAGCGTCCTTGGTACCTACTAACAAACAGCTAGATATAAAAGTCTGACACCTGCTATTTGGGTGACTATTGTCAAATATTGTTACACACTGAAAATCTGGCAGAGGACAACAGGTACTTGGCAATCTTTCCTTTAATCGCTTTGCTTATGGGTAAATGCAAGTGCTTAGCCTTCATAGAATACCGGGTTGGAAGGAACCTCAAGGCTCATCTGGTCCAATCTTTTGTGGCAAAAACACTGTCTGGACAAGATGGCCCAGCACCCTGTCCAGCTGAATTGTAAAAGTGTCCCATGATGGTGAATCCATCACTGCCCTGGGGAAATTAGGACAATGGCTGATTGTGCTCATTGTGAAACATTTTTCTCTTGTGTCCAATCAGAATGTCCCCATTATCCCATGTCTGTTCCACGTGACTCCTTGTAGAAAGAGTCTCCATCTTCTTCGTAGCCACCAATCCTGGAACATGGCAATAAGCTCTTCCATAAGCCTTCTTTTCTCAAGGCTGGGCAGACCCAGCTCTCTCAGCCTTTCATCCTATGGCAGGTTTCCTAGGCCTTCACAGATCATCTTTGTGGCCCTCCTCTGGACCCCCTCCAGCCTGTCCACTTATTTTTTGTGTAGTGAGAACCAAAACTGAAGATGGTATTCCAGGTGGCCTGACCAGCAGTGAGCAGAGTGGGATAATGACTTCTTTATCTCTGCTTGTGATGTCCTTGTTGATGTAGCCCAGCCTCTTGTCGGCTTTCTTTGCTTCTGCAGCACACTTCACTCATATTAAGCTGCTTGGATTACCAGGTCCCTTTCCACAGAGCTGGTCCCCAGCCAGGTGGGGATAACAGTCTTGTAGCCATCAAATTGGGCAGCCATTCCTTCATGTTAAGAGTTCCTATGTAAAAAGTAGCAAAAAGTTGCAATAAAATGGATTTCATGTCAGGAATAAATTGTCCAAAATAATTTTCAGACACACTTGTAAGTTGGTGGTGTCCAATTCTCCAGCCAACAAAAGAAAAAATGCTAAATAATTAATTCAAGGATACAGTATGGCCCTCTTGATCCCAGGGTCTCTATCCACTGAATAAAAATAACAAGAACCAATTTAATGGCAAAAAAATGACTTCACAGTGGTAAGGGAATGGATTTGGAGGAAGAAGGAAAATATCTTGTTAGAAACTAGTAGACCAGATATATCCTTCATCTGATTCTGGAGAGTATCCAAAATGAAAGATTCAAACAGCAAAGATCTGATTCTAGATTTCAGATGCTCAACCTTCATGACATAAAACAGCCAGAGTATATTTGGAGATATAAACATGAAAATAGTTTTAACAAATAATTACTAATTTTTGGTCCCTGAATAGCTGATGGAATAATTTTTAACATAATCACTTAATATGAGTAATTTAGAATGGACGCTTTTGCTGAATAAACTTCATGAATTAAGATTTCCAAAGGTTATCAAGATTTTTTTTGTGCTTATACACACTTGTGAGATTGAAGATAGCAGTCTTATGCTTGGCCATTTATTATTTTTATATAACATTCACTTTAAAATATTTTCTGGTTCACTTTTCAAGGAGATGTTGTTGGAAAATTTTTCTTGTTAGAAAATATTTTTTAATCTCTCTGCAATTTGCTTTTAATTATTAACACTAGGAACTCTATGGAATATCCTGGCATTTATTATTTTTCTTTTTGGTATGGGAAATTAAATTGTATATGAGATCACATAAAAGCAAATGTGAATTTTAGAAATAAGAATACTACAATGACTACACAGAAAGTCATGTTTACTTAATTAGGTTGCTGGGAGTACTTCTACAGATTTAGAGGTACACTGAAAAGTGCTCTTATACATATGCCTCTTCCACAGCACAGTGTAATTATCAATGGCAATACAAAACAGAGTTTCTAATGCATATAGAATCTGACAGAGACAACTTGTTAGTCAAGAGTATATTCTCTCCCAAATAATAACACTAATATTCCATCTGTGACCAAAATTCTTTGTACTTCAAAGGGATTAAACGTGTTTGAAGGGCAAGTGAGACAGCAAACTAGAGTACTGCCTAATGTAACAGCCTACAAGAGAGATACGGGTAACAAGTTGGGGGCTGAGCAGCTGATCCTCAGGCCTGCTCAAAGTCTTTGCTGCCATGGGAGGACCTGAGCAGAGCATTATGCAGGTGGAGCTCTTACTGCTGCTGCTACAGCAGCTAGTTTTCTTTCCTAGGGGAAACAAGGCTCCTTGTTTTTATAGCTTGTTCCTAAATGCCCCTTCTTTTTCCCTCTTCCCAGGATGAGTCTACCAGGTGCTAAAGGATCTGCTGCAGAGGGGGCTGTGTGCTTTTTGCTGGGCTGAGGAAAAACTGTTTTGGAGTCAGTAATAGAGGAAAGGGAGGGAGAAGGTTGTTTTTCTTTATTTCAGCCTCTTCTATACCTTTGCAGGCTTTTTCCCTAAAAGTAAAGACAATGCTTCCTTTTTACCTTAGTAAGGATTCAACATCTCTAAGAGTTTACAATGGACGTTAAATAAAATTACCTATAAAATTATACAGGTCAGTAATCAATCTGTGTTACTCTGTTCAAGTAAAGAATAGAGTATGAAGGACAGAACATATGAATTACACCATTTTTCAGTGAAATGATTTAATATTTTTCATTTTTATTGTCATATATTTCAATTAAAGTGGTATCTTTCCATGAGGAATTAGAATTATTAGATATTTTGGCTTGTGGTCTTATTTCTAACTCTTTTTTGGACTTTTCATATTAGCTGATACACTGATGAGTATTACACTTATGAAATTATATGACATGGATCCTGCCATTCCATTACTTCAGCGGAACAGAACCTGTGCCAGCCCTGTTAAAGCCAAAAGTAAGAAGAAATGGCTTTCACATTTAATTCATTAAACTGGTGTGACAAGCACCTATTTAACCAACTATGGTGCCTGAGTGTAGTTTAAAAGCCTTTAAAATAGTTAAGCTTAATGAGTTATATTTTATATAGACTGGTGTATGGCTAAAATTACCTATAATATAGAATGTGGAAAATGCTATACTCTGCTGCATCAGCACTAATTTTAAAGACCTTCACAGCTAACACTCAAGATTTGTGTCTCTGAATATGTGTGAATTCTGGTATATTAAAATGAGATCAGGTTAGGTTCATTTTTGCAGAAGGGCTTCATGGCACAGAGAGGAGAGCAACTGCGAGAAGCCTAACATCAGAATTGCTCTCAAAAAGCCACTAACTACTGCTTCCACATAAAAAGGACTGACAAAGATCATGAATTGGGGCCAAAAGTATTTCAACCACACTACCTGGCTTTTAAAAGTACAGTTAAGAAAATGCCACTGGGATGGCATTTACATGGTTGAAAGCCATATCCAGGCTCTCCTAGCCCTGGCAGGCCAAAATACACTGCTGTTCTCATCTCTTCCTACAGTTAGGATACAGCTTCACTTTGGCAGCTGAATATGAGTAAGAGGTTTAAAAAGTTCTTGTCTTCTACCATGCCAAACTGTTTATTTTTGTCTTTATAAAAAAGCTGAAATAATCTGTAATAATCTGACTATCTGTGGGTTTCACTTCAAACACAAAGTGTGAAGTGACCCATGCTAAAAAAAAAAAAAAAGCAAGCCTTCAAACAACCCTTTGATTTTTAACTTTTACCTGCTTATATCTGCCACTTCACCAGCTGTCAAATAATTACATACACACACCACTACCCAGCAGTCTCTGAAGAGTTTTAAGCTGAATCAGTAAGATGCCTGTCCTTCACACAAAAGACAGTAAGAAAGAACATTTTGGTAAGAAAAACTATCAAAAAAAAACCCTGCTAGCTGCCTTCTCTACTACTTTTATGGCAGCTAATTACTTGCAGAGTCAATAGTCCTTCCACCTATGTTAGCTCCCTGTTTGCATAGTAATTAGCTGAAGAGAAGAGAGCAGCAGTTAGCAAACACTCATTTTGCAACAGTACATTTATCATAGACTAGTAAACAATTAGGAATGTTCAAAGTGGTGTCTGCATACTCCTAACACATCGGAGCAGACTGCTGGGGCTACAAAGGGAAGACATGAAGCTAGTGTCATTGAACTTCAGCTTTGACCTTGATCACAAAAGAATAAATTTGAAGTTCTGCTTTCAACAGTTTGATTCTTAGGGGGAATCTGGTACTAAAACATTGAAATATGTAGAAAAACTCAAGCCAGAAGAACACAGATGCATTAGACATTACAATATGAACATACTAATTCCTGCATCTTGTAAAAGTAGGGATTAAATTATTTGATGCAGTGGATGAGTGTTTTGGGAGAAAAAATCCTTGTATTTCCTGAGGATCAGGGAACAGTCCACATTGAAAAATAGCTGTGGTGCACTAACTTTCACTTGTAGTTTAGAAAGATGCTGAGATCAACAAAACTTCAAGACATTTTTTATTACTATGCAGTGACTATTGATGTCCCCAGATGTGCCAGGAACAAGCACCAAATCAAGACAGTCAAATTTTATTGTTTTATCTTGAGCTACAAAAAAAAAAGGGACATCTTCTGGTAGAGAAAATATATGCAACTGGAAAGGAAAAGTGTTAATCTCCTTGATCTTTTTGCTATAAATGTTTATGGCCCATACTAATACTAATCATTGGATAACTTCTAGTGCTGACTTTAAGCCATCATGATCAGACATCACTTACTCATTTTGAATTTTTAAAACTGTTGTAACCTGGCTTGCTTGCTTGTTCAAGTGTGTACTATCCAACCAGGATCCACAAGTAGTGCACCAAGCACCGTTATTCTGTGTGTCTCTTGTAGACCATATCAGTAGTAGAGAAGGAGGAAAGGACACAAGGTTACACAGGAAAAATAGCTTAATCTGTAACAATAAGCAATATTTCTGGGGGTATCTAGAGATGCTTAAGGAGAAAAAAGAAAAAGAAACCTGCAGCATGGAGGCCATCATCTAACATGGGTCAAAGGAAATAATACCAAGTCTATTGAAGTCTTCCAAAGCAGGGACACACACTCATGGGACACACGGAAAAATAAGAGGAGTCTGATGAAAAAAAACCTGATAGAACAGAAAGGGGTGGAGATGAGGAAAACCAAAACTCCACAGGGAACAACAGATCAGGAGAATGAAAGAGAAAAATAAAATCTCAGGCTGTTGCACACTACTGAGAGATCAGAGATAAAGAAAAAAGGTGATGTGCAGAGAGTCAAGAAAGTAGTGGAATACAGGTGTGAAAGATATACTGTAAGTTTATGGGAGAAAAATGAAGAGGGAGAAATGAGGAAAGAAGAAAATGAAAAAGACACCCAAAAGATTAAGGATTGAGAGGGCATTATTATGACAATGAGAGGGTGGACAGCAGTCAGGTAAAGAAGAGCTCTACTGATCATCCAGGAAGGATGGTGAATGGAGTTAAATCAAGTTGGCAGCTAGTCATGAGTGGTATTCCCCTGGGGCTTGGTACCGGGGCCAGTTCTCTTTAACATCTTCATCAATGATCTGGATGAGGGGATTGAGTCCACCCTCAGGAAGTTTGCAGAAGACACCAAGTTAGGTAGAAGTGTTGGCCTGCTTGAGGCTAGAAGGGTTTTGCAGAGAAATCTGAACAGGCTGGGTTGATGGGACAAGGTCAATGGGATGAGGTTCAATAAGGCCAAGTGCCGGGTCCTGCACTTGGGTCACAACAACCTTGTGCAGTGCTACAGGCTCAGGGAAGACTGGCTGAAGAACTGCCTGGCAGAAAAGGAACTGGGAATGTTGGTCAACTGAAAACTGAACATGAGCCAGCAGTGTGCCCAGGTGGCCAAGAAGGCCAACAGCATCCTGGCCTGTGTCAGGAACAGCGTGGTGAGTAGAACTTGGAAGTGATCATCCCCCTGTACTTGGCACTGGTGAGGCCACACTTCAAGTACTGTGTCCAGTTTTGGGCCCCTTACCACAAGAAAGACATTGAGGTGCTGTTGCCCATAGAAGGACAACGAACTTGGTGAGGGGTCTGGAGAATAAGTCTCCAGAGGAGAGACTGAGGGAGTTGGGGTTGTTCAGCCTAGAGAAAAAGAGGCTGAAGGGAAACCTTATCGCTCTCTACAACTGCTTGAAACGAGATTGTAGAGAGGAGGGGGTTGGTCTCTTCTTCCATGTCACAGGCAATAGGACAAGAGGAAATGGCCTTGAGCTGCACCAGGGGAGGTTCAGATTGCATATTAGGAAAAAATCTTACACTGAGAGTTATTAAGCATTGGAATGGGCTGCCCAGAGAAGTGGTAGAGGCACCATCCCTGGAGGTATTTAAAAGACAAGTTGACATAGGGTTTGGTGACATGGTTTAGTGATGTTTTTTTATGAGAGTCAGGTTGATGGTTGGATTAGATGATCTTAAAGACCCCTTCCAACCTAGACAATTCTATGACAGACAAGAGAATGGAGGTGGGGGTGAAAACAAACTATACTGGGAAGAAGCGTTTGCTTTGTGAAACCTTGTACCTCTTGGTCAAACTGTTGCCACTTATTTAATTTCTGTTCTATTTTCCTGTTTTAGTAAACTCCAGATCCACTAAAAAAAAAAAAAAAAAAAAAAAAAAAAAAAAAAAAAAACAAAAAAAAAAAAAAACCAAACCCTTTTAAACTATATATATGCTTATAATTCAAATTTAGAAACTTGTTTTTCTAAGTACCATAGATTATTTCCACGTTATTTTGTTGAATGAAATGCTGTTTCTACAGCAGTCAACAGGCAGAATTCGAAAGAGTCATCCCTGACACTTGGCTGCATCATATGGAGCGAACTCTGTGCTTCCAGTATTGGAGGAGAAAGGACATCTCTGTGGCTACAAAGCCTAGACCTACAATAATTTCTGCTGGCTCATGTATGACTCCAGGGCCAAGCTGTACTGAATGAAATGAAGGATAAGCTGAAATTTTTGATTCTCTACTAATTTTATTTAAGAAAGAACACACATATGGCCAGTAAGCCATGAAAACTAGAGAAGCAGAAACAAAGCAAGAACACATAGGTGATGCTACTGGGTTGATACTAGTTAGAAGAAGTTCAAAATGAATAAAAGAAATCATAGAGAATTTCAGGAAATAAGCACTGCTATTGCAAGATCCTAAAAACCTAAGAGAAGAAGCAGAGAGAAGATAAAAGCTTCAGGAAAAGGATTAGCATCTTCCGAGAGGCCACAGGTTCCACTGGCCCTACTCCACAGCATTGAAGACTGTGTGGCCAGCAGGGATTCATCAGATGACAGCACAAAGAGTATGACCATATTAATGCCCAATCAGACAACTGGTGTGGTACAGGCCACAAGTTTGTACTGTAGATAAATAGTTGTGCATTCAAAGGTTTTGTGCATTTGGTCTTGCTCTGAAATCTCCAAGCCTGGCAAAAGATTCCCAAATAGAGTGAGACAAAGATTTGAGGACTACACATGGAAACCATGCACCAATCTGGGATTTGCCCAAATTTGCCAATTATTTTAAGAAATATTACCTTTTCTATTATCATTTTCACAGTTAAAAAAAGAAAAAAAGCACTTATTTTTTAAATTCAATTGAATATTGTTTAAATGAACCCTTTGTGTCTGACTTGAAAAAAAAGCAAAACAAAACCCCAAAAATCCTTGGCCAAGAATTATTTCCTCTGATAAATCAGGAAACAGATGTTTATTGTTCTTTCATTTACATTTATCCCCTATGTTTAACGGGAAATCTTCAGCACACAGAATAAATTTTTCCATGAATAGTCCTTGAACTGAAGATCATTGCTGTATTCCAATATGTATATGCTCTTCCACACATTTAATTCTTCTTCCTTCCAGTAGCTACTCTGTATCTAACCTGTGCCTGTCATAGCCTGGAAATCTAAAGGCGTTTTACTTACCAGATGGACTCAGTAGGACAATGGATTTTGTTGCCTCCTGTTCTCTGTGATCAGATAAATGGTAGTTGGAGACTAAGAAACATAACTTCCAGCTACACACTTGACTCAGTGTGGTAGAACTCCAAGAGGTAGTAACATATTTGGTAAATGGTTCAAGTTTGAACACAGAAAACAGAATACAATTCCATCTTCCAAGGGTTTGGCCTTTCACTTCTATAAGGATAGGCAGAAAATATTTTGGTGCTTTTTTCTATCTGTAGAATAAAAATATTTCACTTTCCACCTAAATATTTGTGTATATATATGGTGTCTAATTTCTGATGATACTTTTGCATTTTCATCAGGAAGACTAAAAGTCCACTGTAGCACTACAACATATAACACCATTGAGCTGGATGTGCTGTCATAATTCATGGGTGGACTGGAATTTATAAGGCAACAAGTCAGTAAGTTTTTAAATCATGTCAGTCATTTGCTTACCAAGTGGATAGCTGTGATCTCACAGAAAAAGAGCAGTCACATGCAGAAAAATGCAATGTGTACTCTGTTGGATTTTCAAAGACAAGAGTTAAACTGAAAAATTACAGGTCTCCTTTGGTCCCACATTCATATGAAGGCTTGTTTATAAATACTAAGTAAAAGGTAAATAGCCTGCCAGTAATATACTAATTCTTTTTTGCAGTGAAGTTCTCGGGCAGTCTGAATGCTTTTTGAGCCATTGTCCTTTTTTTTTTTTTTTAAACTTTCCTTTTGTATGGTCTACAGTTCAGGTCATGAAAGATTTTGGTTCTGTGTGTTTACAGCCTACTTGTAACAAAATATTCTCAGAGTTAATCCTAAAAGCTGGATATCCCAAGCAATAACATTCAAGAATTGTTTGAGTGAGATAACCTAGCCCAACACAAAGGGCTGTAGTATTGCAGGGATTACACTACCCAGGACTTTTTTAAAAACTGGGAGGTACATCATGGCAAAGACTGATATTCTGTCTCAGAGAATAGTTTTGAGAAGGGAAGTTTGTTTGGTGTTTAAATCAAAACATGGACACAAGCACATTACTGGTACATTGCTAGAGATGAAATAGAATTGCTAAGCAGAAGTGGATTACCTCATCTAATACAACAGTGACATCAATAGGAGCTTTGCTTTTGACTTTAAAGGGAGCAGGACGAACATTTTTAGAAAGGCAATATGAGTCTTGGTTGAAACCACCTGTTTACTAGAGACTGGTCTTAGCAAATTAGAGGAGGCATGAACTTTTTCTCTTTGTAAGAACTTTTCTTGATTGGCTAATTTATCATAGAATCATAGCATCATTCAGGTTGGAAAACACCCTTGGAATCATAGAGTCTAACCATCAACCCCACTCTGCAAAGTTCTTCCCTACACCATATCCCCTGACACTGCATCTAAATGACTCTTAAACACACTCAGGGATGGTCACTCGACCACCTCACTGGGCAGCCTATTCCAGTGTCTGACCACTCTCTCTGTGAAAAATTATTTCCTAATGTTCAGCCTAAACCTACCGTGTTTCAGCTTGAAGTCGTTCCCTCTCGTTCTATTGCTAATTACCTGTGAGAAGAGACCAGCATCAACGTCTCTACAGTGTCCTTTCAAGTAGTTGTAGATAGTGATAAGGTCTCCCCTCAGCCTCCTCTTCCTCAGACTAAACAATCCCAGCTCCTTCAATTGCTCTTAAGATTTATTCTCCAGGCCCTTCACCAGCTTTGTTGCTCTCCTCTGCACTTGCTCCAGGACCTTTATTTACAATAAAGATTCATAAAAATTTTAGTGATGTAAACTCATGCTTCTCATTAATTGAGAACTCGAACTATAGCTGATATGAGAACTGGGAGAGAAATTGCAAGTTGGAAGTAAAGGGGGATGGAGAACTCCCAAGAAATATAAACTTTCCAGAAATACAGCAAGTTACTGAAAGTAATTTAAGCAAGAATTTTATATAAAGGAAAACAGAGCTCCTGAAATGAAAGATGAGAAAAAAAAATTAACAGGTTATTTTAATCTTGCAAGTTAGGGGCATTGACTTGACTTTGAGAAATTCATATTTAAAAAAGCTAAGTGAGAAACATCAATTCAGTTATCAGATTAAGATTGAATTATCAGTTAAAGGTTGAGTTATCAGTTACAGAAATTTATAGAATGTTACACTCCTAAAAATAATACATCTTCTGGAAGTTATATGCTTCATATGAAAAACCAAGAACAAAGAGATTTAATAGATTTGATTATGCTGAGGCAAACGTTGTTTTGAACTGTTTGTGGAATTGCTCATCCAAGGCCAGATGGTAAAAGGGATCAAAGGCTCATAACTGAAAAAGATCACTGGACAGCTTAAACTTATAGAAAGCTATTAAAAAGTGGGGGAAAAGAGCCAAACATAAAAAGAAACTGGACCGTATTATAAATTTTGAAACCTAAAAAGAATGTAACATTAGTTTGGGTTAGCAACAAACAGAAACATGGGGCAACACAGAAAAAAAAAAAAAAAAAAAGAAAAAGTAAAATACTATGGAGGAATCTGTGTAATGAAACCTGATTGAATTTGAGGCAAGACCAGTAGAAGCAAATGAAGACCTAAGCAATGTCCTGCTTTTGGACACTTGCTGTAGCTGTAAGCAGCAAATCAGTTTTGCAAAAGCCTACAAGAAAAGGAACGCTTTTAAAAAGAAAGGGATATATGACTGCTCTGCACAGTGCAAAGGATTTTTTCCATTAACTCTGAAGCCTGCTGTGATATTTTTGCTCCCTGTTCTTAACAGTTTCCAAACCTTCAGTTATGCTGCAGATGCGCTGCTTTCTCTCCTTGTCCAACCTAGTCTGGAAAAGCTTCTGCTGTCTGAGCTTTCCCTTTGCTGAAAGCAACTGAGCCTCCAGAAGGTCTGCATGACCCAGTGCAACAGTCGAACTAGGCAGAGTTGGCTTCTTTCTTTGCTGTGCAGTCACGTATTTTAAGAAATATAACAGGCTGTAACACACAGCAGAGAGTGAACAAATAGGACATGTGCACTATCCATGAAAATAAGAGACTGGGAAGAATAAAATTCCCAATGACTTAATATAGATTGTAAAAATAACGTTATTATTGACGTCTGATACGTGAAAGCAGAACTGAGAAAAGGAACTATGACTAGTGTCTGATACTGTGCTTTACAATACAGTTGAAGAAACTTCAGCTTGAAGACCCCTGGAATAATGCAGCTTTGTTTTTATATACTAGAAAACAAGCTGAATTTTGGTTTCAAATTACCAGTTTCAATGTCTATTATTACAACTTTATTAGAGAACTAAGTTGCTGATATTTAATTTCAGATATAAAATCTTTATTTGAAAGATAGGACATACCAGTGGAGATAAAAGCAGACAACGTATTATAATTTGACTGTTAAGAATGTAAAATATTAGCAAGAAAGAGTGATTTTAAAGATTATCTTGTCCAGGGTGTCCACAGTACTTAGGTCTATGGAAAATAATGGTTAAAAATTGTTGAAAAACACTTTTAAGAATTGGATAATCAATGGTGGATCTCTATGTTACATGATTGTAAATGAGAGCATCACCCTCAGAACCAGAGCTATTAGATGTGAAATCCTTTTTAATAGCAAGTTTATAATTTTGTACTCAGGATTGAGTGTTTTGCTCAACTATAGAGTCATCGAGGCAAACACAGCAGTCTTGAAAATTCTGTGTTGTCCTTACAAAATTCAAAACACACTTACGTCTTGAAACACCAACCTTATAGCCTTGTGATAATTTACATATAAGCAACTGCAGAAAAAGAGATGAAAACTGTTACCACAACCATTTCATTGACCTACCTACAATTATTAATGAAAGACATGCCTGTAAAAATTAAGGAGGCAGCACTTTCTTTCCACTTTTGTGAAATAAAAACCTGAGAAAGATTCTAAATTTCCAAGACCCAAACCGAAACAGATGGCTGAAAACTAGGTACATTGGAAAATATCAAGGGAATGGAGCAATGCAAGACTAACTTGAAAAGCCTGACAGCTTTTGATACATATGTGTATTGTCAGGGGTCTGATTTTTTTTTTTTTTTTTCCTCCCAGGAGGAGGTGAGAATTGCAGGCCTTTTAAGAAGCCCGCAACATCCCTTCCACAGTCTATTTCAAACCAGTTGCTACAGACTGGTGCTATTAGAAAGGGAGACAGAACTCCCCTTTCTCACATGCTTTTTCTTTAAGGGTTTGTTATCCTACTTGTTATATGAAAGGCTCTGAGCCCTAGACTCTGATGTCTCACTAATAACCTCACATTTGCATTAGGTTTTGAAGAATGGAGAAAGCAGTATACAACACAGCCATAACAATGACAATACTTTTCTGCAGTTCACCACTAATAAAACCAGATTTTTCTGAAAGCAAAGTGGAAGGACACAATTTCTTCTTTGGAATACATGGAAGAAATAGTTTATTTATTTTTTTTTAATATTAAAAAAACCTTCTGTATGCTGAAGGATCCTTGATAAGTGCTCCTGGTTTAGTAGCTAACCTTTTGAGTCCCTGAGTCTGATTGACCTCTGTTCTTGACCACAAATGAACAATTTACTTCAAGGTTGACAGCCTAGGTCAATTTGTAGATATAATTTATGTACTTGGATTTATGCTTGAGTAGACTTTTCGTGTTTCCAAAACTAATGATAATTAACACTCTGGAAGAGAGATAAAGCTCCTGTACTAGGATTTTCGCTGAACTGCAGCAAAAGAGATCCAGATGAGATAGGTGTGGGATATGCATCCTTCTGTGATTTATCTGGAACTATCCACTGTTAAATGGCGGTTCTTATGCTTACAACATTTTACAAAAATAACTATGACCAGGTATTCATTTTAAAGGGCAATAAGCATGCTGAAATTTTTTCTTCCTTATTCCTCAGATTTGGGATTATCTAGGCAGATTCTAAATGAAACTATAATTTGGTGACTTTTAACAATAGGGTTTCAAAAATTTTAAAATTTAGTTTCATGTTTCTATTAAATGTTCCTCAGTAGATGAGCATGGTTAGTCTACACAGTATAGTAAGACTTTTATTTTTCATTTGTTTCCTAATTTGTAGAAGAGTAAATGTTCCTTTTCCTTCATTGCTAGGACATTTTGTTCTGTCTTTCTAGTAGTTTTATCTTGTTTTGAACTTTTTTTTTTCCTCTCTTTCTCTCACCTTCCTTTCTCATATTTATTATTTTATAAATTATTGACAATAAGGATAACATTCAATTAGGACTTAAAAAGAGAGTAAAGCATCCCAATCAATTGACTTGAATTCATCCAAAGTCTATTCATTAAAAAATATTCATTCATTCAAAAAGATTATTCATTTAGTCAAAAACATTACAGGACATTACAGGAGAACCTTTAGAAGCAAATGCAGGTCTTCTGAATGGTTTACTCCAATACTTAGCTCTGCTCATTCAGTGTTACTTTTCTGTAAAACTCACAATGTAATCTTTTGAAAATTTTGAGATAATTTCAATTTCCTGGAGCAAGTAATTCAAGAGTTCTAAGAATGTTAGTCAAATCATACACCTGCAATTATCACCTGAGGTTCTTGATCCAATTAAATGACTCCTAAATCATACATAAGAGTGCTGTCTTAAACTAATTCCAGAGTAATTTTTAACATATATTCACATTACCTTTGCAACCTGTACATTCTGAAAAAGGTAGCAATCAACAATATTATTCTTAACCAGAGAACTTCAAAATATAAATATATTTTTTTTTCCTCTAAACTTAAAAACATTCTAAAATGTGACATTAAAGCATACATTAACAAACAGAACATTAACAGCTCAGTGCTACACCCGATACAGGCCTCTAGTAAGACCTGATCATACATGGATGGAGTCAGCCAGTGCTTCGCAATATGCTACTTCCAGAAATTTATTTGAACCATAACTACTTGTTCTATATCCCAGCACAATTCAGAAATTATTCCCAGTATCCTTGGTAACTGACCCTTGCTTTTCCAGAGGCCCTCTGGAAAAGAACATACCCGAAGCTTCTCAGCTTCCATTATTTTATTGCTATTATTGTCATAATCACTGAGAGATACAGACCTTTTAGAAATAATCTGAATGGTCTCTATCTCCAATTCTCCTTCAGAACACAATGTATTCATTTCATTTTTTAACATTTTTTACTTTTTAGCAAAGCATTCGTTTGAAATGTGTGCACTGTCTGGAAGTAAATTAAAAGGGTAAAATGGCATTTCAAGATGACTGAAAATGATCTCTCAAGCTGTTTCTTTCTCTATTTCCCTGCCCTTTATTCTGAAAAGCTGGTTAGGAGATCTAATTTTAAAGGCAAATATTTTTATTCTTTTTTTTTTTTTTTTTTTTTTTTTTTGTTTTTTTTTTTTTTTTTTTTTTTTCAGTGTAGTTCTTTGTCTATCACATTGCACTCAGAGATCTCTTCATGAAATTCATAGGTGCACTTTTAGGATCTGGTTATGTAACAGGCAGAATCATCAATATAGTAGTTTGTATTTATACTAATTTTTTTATAGTAGGTGCACATTGCACTATGGCATACAGCTACAGTGACTGCAATTAAAAAAGAGTTGCACTGTGGAGCACATGATCAGGATTCCTGTGGGAGGATACCAAACCAGAAGATGTGCTCCAGCCATGGAGCTCCAGATGTGGTGGGTATTCAGTACAAAAGACCAGGCTGCACTTGTAGCAACTTGTCAGCAAGTACTGTAGAACAACAGAGGAGCTGTCAAATGAAGCTGATGGTGAGGATTCAGGACTCAATATCTGTGTAATATGCACATCAGCGATTTTTATTCTGGAATAGGCAACCTAATCTAAACTAGTGGTATCTATGGAGCCTAACACAAGCACTGCATTTTCTTGGAAACCCAAAGCAGGTTGAGTTTCTTAGTAATTTCATAAGCCTTCTCTACTACACCATTGTTTTCCCTTTTGAACACAAGAGTTACCCTTCTGAGAGCACATCAGCATGCAGCTGCTCCCCAAGGGACTTGGACTTTTGCATCTAGTGTTCCTTGAGAGCTTTACTTGCATCTTTGCATTTTTGCAGTGTTGTCAGACATAACATTAGCATCAGAGTAGGTTAGGTGCAGAGTAATGTTAAAACAACTCCAGTGTCTAAAACAGGATGGAAAGTAGAGATTTAATTTGCCTATAGACATTGTAAAGCACAATTTCTGCTGCCATGCTGAAATGCTGTGGCTACAAAGCAAGCAGTACCCTCAAGATCCCATCCCATAACACATTTGGGAAGCTTTTGCTGAAATGTCTTATTCCATTAAAGCCAAAATATTTCCAATTTCATAAATATTTTCACAAAAGGTAATATCAATACTTAGTTTGCAGCAAGCCAGAACAACACATTATGCTCTGGATCAGGCAAGAATTTCCACATCTCCCAGAGCTCAAGTCAGTACCTCCAGGTTATGACCACACACACATACTTCTATTCTTCTCGAGCACTGCTCTTCCCATGGAAACACTGGCATCTTCAGCAGGCTCTAGAGATCAAGTAGGGATTGACATCTCAGGAACACAGTAATTATAGCAAAGTTTTGCATGTTATATTTAAGGGACATTTTTATATAATCATTTATTAGTTGAGATTATAAGAAATGCATTTAATAGTTAAACGGCAAGATATCTGCAATTTGTAATTCCCTAATTGCTATTTTGGATTTCTAACTGAACATCAAGATGTCATAATCTAGTGGCACTGTACACAGAACACTTAAAATGTCAGCGAGTGATGAAAATGACTTTAGAAACAGGGGTTCAAGAAGTACAGATCTGTGAATTAAAATGTACAATACCTGATGGCATGAACTGCATTATGCAGAAACAGCTCTCTCCCGTGTTCTATACATGAGATTAGAGACTGCAAACCACCTATTTCAGAATCACAGATCTCCACTTCCCCTGCTGAGATGTCAGATAGACCTGGGCTAAATTTGATGGCAAGTGTTTCAGGTCCTGTCTCTCAGCTTTTCCCGTGCTTAATGATCAGCATATTCTTTGATGAAAATACTGTGTACACAATGAAACAGCACATCGAAGAGGTGTAAATGAATACTGTTTCTGCCGTATTTTTAGTCAGAGCAGGTTTTAGGGCTTCTAGGCAGGCCTGCAAAATCCTGCTGTGTCCCTAGAACATAATTGGCTCCTGAGAGAAACAGTGTACATTAGGCACAGTAAAGCAGTTTAGAAAAGTCTTTCAATAAGCTTTCTATAAGGGCAACTCATTCATTTTTACATGAGGCCTGTAGTTCCAATGGGTGGGCTGTAAGAAAGAGTTGCCTAAACCCTTGCTCATTTTTATTTCCTATACCTACTGTAGGTACAGTACTTTGGACAAAAGAATACATGAAGATTGTCAAATACCCTTTTGTGCATGGATATATAGTCATCTTCTAAGTCACCATTCCTAAAAAATCAGCACTTTGAAGGATAGTTGTTGCACAAAGTTTTCCAAGAAGGGAAACCCACATCTATTGGAAAGATTTTATTTTCAAGAATGACAACAGGTTGATCAGCTAGTAGTATGTATGGGAGCATCGCTCCTGACTTCAGTGACTTAATGTATCTAATGAGTTATGGATTTTAAGTTATTTTGCAGCTTTACAGTGTCTGGGTTTGTCCCTGGCTTCCTAGCTGAAGCTACAAAAACCCACAGAAAATACTAGCAATTGTGATACAAGCAGTCTGATCATTCCTACTTCCCCCTTACTGTAACATTAAGCCTTCTCAGATAGCCCTATTTGCATCAAGTGGCCTAATTTACATTGTTTACCATACTGAAGTAGGTTTTAATTGACACTACGATAGCGCGAGCATTTTTTTTGTTACTATACCTACTCATAATAGTCTAAGGTAGAGAGCACCAAATCTACTGTATGATATGCATAGCATAGCACATTATTTTAATGCTGAATATGAGGAATAGGTCAGTGCACTAGCCAGATTAATTGTTTTCAGAACAGTGTTCAAGAAGACGCTCTAGAAAAAGCATTTGCTTTCAGGGAAAAAAATTAAATAAAGAGTAAATACTACAGATCTATTTCCAGCTAATGTCTTTAGTTAAATTAGCAAAGCATTAACATCAGAACCATGGATAAGTAGCAGAAAGATTAAGTTCTGAAATGACAGACCAGTCAATCAAAATTAACTGAAAAGAAAACAATATTTTCCTGGGAAATAAACACATCACATCATGAGAGTATGTTACCCCTTCAAAGAATACTGATGTTTCTGGCAAGACAATTAGCACAGCTGTTTTTCTATTCAAATCACTGTCCTTTTCTGCAGCTATACACATTGCAAGTGGTCAGAAGGGAACCTCTGGGGATCTGCTCTGCAGCTATTTCTGCATTGTTTCAGTCTCATCCATAAGCAGGAGATTCTGTCTCATCATAGTCCTTTTCTGTTTGAAAGGTTCAGCTTTCATTGTGGGGGAAAAATCTCTCTTGTTGAATAAGAACATCCATCATAGTTTAAAGAGAATTTCAGGAATGACAGGTACCTTATTTAGATAAGGTGACACATTACTGCTTCCTTTTTCCTCCTTTTTCTTATACAGTAAGATCTATATGGAGAGTAAATTACTCTATCACACCAAGTAAGTATCAAAGTCAAGCTCCATTTTCTGAGTTTCCTATTCCATATCCCCTTGAATTCCTCATCTAGCTGTTTGAAGGACATCTGAAGTGGATTTCTGGTTCCACCGCCCTTAACATCAAATATTTCTGTTGACTACGCTGAGTGATAAAGCTTACTGAAATCCTTTTTCCTAGGAGAAGGTTACTGGCAGGAACCGTATTGGTACTGAATTGCTGTTATTGGTTGTTAAGAATAGGGACTACAAAAAATATAAAGCAGCTATAAATATCACTGATTTAAAATACTTTTTACATGCCTTCCAGATTGTTTTAAATTATTTTCTTTAAAACCAAAAAAGATTAATGCACTGAATACAAATTAATATTTCTTTGAAGCTATTATTGTCATCTGTCAAAGCATGACAATCCTTTCTTTGAGCACTGACCAGTGCATTGTGAAGCAAGGGGCATGTGTTCCTCGACCATGGGCTTTAGTCACAGTGGGGCAAATTCAGCTCTAGCTAAAGGACTTCATTCTCAAATCTGACATAGTTACAATTTTTCTATTTTAATAGCTATTCAGCTCTAGCTATAGGACTTCATTCTCAAATCTGACATAGTTACAATTTTTCTATTTTAATAGCTATTTTTCAGATGGACTCTTAATCTGACAGATGGGCAGTGCTGGAATCCTCACAAAGAGATATCTTCACCAATTTCAGGAACACAAACTGTTAAATTGGGCCAGTTACAGGGCATACATCCTCATGGATGGGAAAGCTGAGAATTAAATGCGTCCTGGTGGAAAAGACTGCTTTACCTGACAGAACCTCATAGGCACCATGATTGAGATCCTCTGTGCAACTTGACCCTTCTTTACTATAATAAGTACTAGTACGTGTCTCAGTATGCTTGAAAATCAAACCAGTAAAAGCAATGTAAAATTAACCTCACCAGGAAAACTACCAAAAATGGATTCAGCATTAAATGCATTCATAAATATATAAAGTTACATTCATTGCCCCACTACTAAAAGCAAAGTCATTGCTCTATACAAAGGGTGGATTGATATAAAAATACGTCTGTTCCATGAAGCTTTGATGGAAGAATCACTCAGGGTCCCTGAATGTAATTTATGGAGTATGGCTTGGGATGGGGAGAAGACTAAGAATTAAATACTACCTCAAACAAGGATTCAGCTGCAGACTAAGCACACCTCTGTTACTGTGTTTAGAGAGGCACAGAGCTTAGAGAAGTACCACACAGTTGTAAAGTCCACAAGTCCCTATTAGTGAAGTCCACAGCACCTTCTCTTCTTGCTTATCTTCAGCAAACCTATATGAAAGTCTTCAGATCTATGAAAAATACCTCTCAATGGTTCTCTGGAACTTTCTGCAAAAATCCTTCATACATCGTGTAGGAGCAATTCCTTTCATCTGATTACAATTTACTCACAGGACAAAAATCAATTTTTATCAATACTCTGCAAACGGGCATATGGACTGGAAAGGTGATAACACAGATTCATGAAAGATCCAGGTAACCAGGAGAAGGAGGAATATTTAGATGAAAAATAAAGGCACTGCATCTCATTGACAGTGCCTGAAATACAGAGGCAGGCAGTGAAGTCACGCTGAATGCACATGCCATTATGTATAAGGAACAGATACTCATCACATACAGGTTGAAAAGCTATATGGATCCAAAAAGCTAGACTGACAGAGAGTGGAAGTCAGCAAATTTTGGAGAAGGAAAGATGAGGTACCTGAGTAACAACTTCAGCTGTTGAATGGAAAGGAAATATTTGTAATAAAGAATCTGATGGACCGAGTGAGTTTGCGAGAGCTTAGGGAATGAGCAGAGGCAGGCATCTGTTTTGTTTTCTGGATGCCAAAATGATTTTCTCATATGCCTGTTGTGACCATCCTGCATCCATGTAACCTGCAAGGATAAGCAATATAAGCATGATTATCTAAGCACTGGTGATGAGGATACATTTGAAGTTGTATTTAAACAGAAGGAAAAGGAGACAGGTATGAGCCCTCTGTATCTGCTGCAAGTATTTGCACATGTTTTTATCTGCTCACATGTGTACCTCAGGCTTTACTGGAATGGGTCTTAAAGTAGCCAGCATCCTTCTTGGCATGGCTTACTTTCTTTTTTCTGTACCTACAAAATGAATAATGCATGGTATGTCAGAGGCTCACTGAGCCTTTGGCCAAAGCAGGATGCACTGGGCAGGTGAAGAGGACATTATAGCCTACAGGCAAGACTGAGAGAACTGGGAAAGATGGTAGCCAGCAGGAGGGGGAACCAAAAGGGTTAAGTGATACATAAAAAGATTAGAAGGCTATCAATGTGTACAGAAGCACAAACAATGTGTACAGAAGCCTTTTGAGCAGCAATTATAGCTGTCAGTTAACACCCATACTCATCAGTCAACCTACAGTAATTTCACTAGCTGCCCCCACCCAGAATAAAAGGAAGAGACCTGCTGGCCTTTCCTTGCACAGTTTATCATCAGCCCTAACAGAGAAAGAGAGGTTGCTGGAAGAATCCTAATTCCAACAAATAATTTAAATATTTAAAAAAATAATTTTAATTGCTGTTGTCCTTTATGGTTCCTAACTGGAAAGCTTCGAGGGCTGTCTTCAGGGCAATTCTAAAATGAACTCTGTAGGATTTTTCTGTAAATGACCTTTCTATAAATCCTACTCAAGATCTGAGAAAGGCAATAAACAGTTAAGGAGCCTGTTTTACAGGGCACCTTTTATTTTTCACTCCCTGAAAATGCTCACCATTAAAATGTTTTAGCTGAGATTTTCAAAGCAGTGTGGGCAAATCCTCTGCACATCTCACATTAATTAACAAGCAAGTGTGTGGGTAATTCCCTGTAGTACTTTGATAATGTCAGCTTTTTTTTTTTTTTTTTTTTTTTTTTTTTTTTTTAATCCATTTAGCATATCCTTGCAGTATATGATGGAGAAAATGTGTATAGTGGTTCTACACTGCACCTAAAAAAACCCTGAAGTTTTGTTCTGACCTCACAAGCCTGTGATCTGTCTGACAGAGAGACTTTGGTCAGCTATTTTGGCCACATCCAGAAATGTGAAATAAATGTGCTCCTTCATGATGGAAACCTGAGCCTAGTCAAGTATCTCATCTAAATAATATTTTTCTATTTAGAGGGCTTGGGGGAAGGGCGGGAGAATAAACCTTTCTGTTTACTCCTAGCTTTTGAAAAATCTACTGGGAGGGACTGCACAATTAACATATTAATGAAGGCTGGCCTCAGATGTGATGCCTGAAAGCAATTATGGGCAAATTAAGAATATAAATGCAACATAAAAACCTCATGCCTGTTTGGGACAGAAGGAACATGAACCATTCAGCACTGAAACAGGAATACATTTTTTTTCTTGCCCTAGGGGAAGGAATCACATCTTACTCCACTTGGATAAGGCAGCATTTCTAATGCTCACCTTATCAACTGTAAAAGACCAATAACACTGTGTTACTTATGCTAGTTTGTACAGCTGGTTGGTGAGCTGGATGGTGGAGTTCAGACAGTTAAACCCTGGAAGTGTGAAGAGCCTGAAGGTCTCTGCCCAGCTAAAGTAGAGGAAACACATAATTTTCACTGTATTGATCTCTGCACATTAACATGAAGAGTTGAATCTTTTGGTCATCATTTTTTTGTAGGGTTTTCTTGGTGGATATCAGTCACAAATATTAATGACTGTTTGCATTAAGTCTTAAATGCATTAATAGTGATAAAAATTGAACTGGCCTTATAGAAAATCAAATAGAAATGGATATAAACTGCCTCCAGCACAGAAGACCGCAATTTCCTTTTCCTTATTAGCACTAGGTGAGGGCTGCAGAAGAGCTGGCTAGAAAGCAGGCTTTCCATTCATGGCTGATTTTGTTTTACTCTTCTAAGTTACAGTCCAAATCAGACCAAAAACTAACATGTGCTAAATTCCCCAGGCCCTGCAACCACTTAGTGATATTGATGTTCCTGTCAGCTTTCATGACCAGAGCAAAGATGACATTTTCACTGAGGAGCAACAGGAAACATTGTTCTTGGGCTCAGGCAGCAGCAGGCTGACCAAAGTCTGAAGCCCTGGCAGCTCCCTGCATCCATGCCCTGTAGGACAGCCCATCAGGAATCCAGACATTTTTCACCTGGCACCCTGCTCTGTGCTTGGCAAGCACTTCAACCAGGGGCACTATGAATGAAACATCTGGGGCTCTGCAAAATGACATTTTTATATGAAAGTTCTCTTTTTTCTTTCCTTTTCTTTTTTCTTCATTTTTTCCCCCTGAAAATATTCAGCCAGCTCTATTATCTAAAGCCTATACAACTAAAGAAAAAGCCAAAAAACCTGGAGGCAGCGAAAGCACATTTTTGAATGCTTAGCCTTCTCTCCAGGAAATTTTGACACACATGAATGAAACCCATCAAACAATGACACAAGAGTTACATTATTAGAAAGCAGAAGGAGTTGAAAGTTTTTTTTCCTCACTCCAGAAAAATAAAAGAAGTTAGTATGAAATGAACTGGCTTAATTATTAAACAAATCACTAATATTTATATCACCAAATATGGAACACTTATGTATTATTACTTGTGTCTGCTGAATATATGAAATAGCAAGCTACAAAAGCCTTATTCCTTGATATCAACTCCTAGAAAACTCACAAAATGATGAGCCTCTAGATTTATGTTTTATTTATTCCTTTTGAACTCTTACGAACTAATCTATCTTAAAGGCCAGGTAAATATGGTATCTTTTGCCCCTTAATATATTTTGTCAAACCTAAAGCTACAAGTCCAGAAATTCCTTTGCTGAGCTTCTATCACTTCAGCATTATTCCTCAAATAAGCCTTTGGAAAATCATCAAATGTATGGCCATCTGTGGAACATATTCCCAGTAGGACACTTCTGGTCAGCCCCAAACCTGCTTGTTAACAAATGCTCCCTTGTAACTTTGTATCTTATTACATTTAACAAAAGACAACACTTTTAGGATCCATTTCTTCCAGGAAAGGCTCTAGCTTTTTGTTGCCAGAGTGTCCCTGCCTATGATCTTCTACTCAGAAAGAAAACCTTACTTTCAAGTACACCTGTTCTTGACATTAGCAAGTCAAAAATATTCTTTTCTATGCAGGGTCACTGAGGTATCTTCTTTTAACTTACTACACATCTTTTTTTTTTTTTTTTTTTTTTTTTTTTTTTTTTTTTTTTTTTTTTTTGTGGGTGTTTTCACTTTTCC